>JABUQX010110041.1:2500-20412 GCA_015478945.1 Trachelipus rathkii | reverse complement strand
CGGGGTGGGTCTATCCGCAGAATTTAGAGTAGGCGTGCAAAGCTGCAATTGTAACCGCAAAAAAGGTAGACGTTTCTTTCAACACCTTACTGAACTGCTGAGTCGTGGGTTTAGGTGAATTGTCGAGCCACCACGACGCACTGACTTTTTTTATGGCTTCCTAAGGTATCTCTCCCGTATAGCCTCTACGGACTCCGTCACTTACCGATGGACACCTAACCGAGAACAGATGGTCTTGTCCAATATACACTGCGGTCTCCTTCAACTGCTTTATCCCAACGTAGTAATGGTCCGGGAGGACCGGGGTATTCCTTATTGTGGCGCGTCGTTGTACACGCGACGGGATATTCACCTTGCACATAGATTGCCACGGATCGAATTTAGCACACCACAGTGACAGCATTACTTCTCTGAACGTCAACCATCGCGGGATTGCGGCAGCGTCGAGCGTCTGATCCGCTACAACGCGCAGTTCGTGGGTGTTGCGGTCAATTCACCTGCGTCTCCAAACTTGCGAGAGGTGTTCCCTTTTATTGTTGGTTGGAAGTATTATCACAATTTCTCTTCTTCTTTTGTTGCTTTCCTGTGGCCGTTCAAAAAGTGCACCATGACTTTACGTACACTGTATATAAAACTTACTCGAGCGCAGCGCGAAGTTAAGTTGTGTACACGGCACCGCATTCGCGGCGCAGGCGCGCATTTAGAGAGAGAGCTCTTTGCGAAGCAGGTCTTGCCATAGCATCGTATGCCAACCGTGATTGTGCATCTACCCTTTGGTGACTTTGTTTAGTTCAAGTTTTCATTTAACTCAATTAAATACCTAATGAAAAAAAAATAAATTAACTACAAGATAAATCTTCAATTTAATTAAGACAAAAAAAAGGTACACAAAATCGACTTTATTAAACCGATAAATTTGTAGTTTGTGAAAATTAATGAAACATCTTGCTTATTTCTATTTTTCCCTCGGAATACATAAAATGCATTTTATTCTAAATGAGGAAAATAATCAAATGAGAATTTTTAAACCTAAAATACGGTTTTATTAATAAATTCATAAATTATAATTATAAATATTATAAATTTAATTAAATAATATATATATAATAGTATGTATAGTATATATATATAGGTAATATATAGTATATAATATAGTATAGTTATATATATAATATATATATATATATATATGTGATGATATATATAGGGTATATATAGATATATATATTTATACAGATATATATATAAGTATTACTAATAATATAATAATAGTATATAAAATAATATTATATATATAGATATAATCCTATCATTACGATATATATATAGTAGCCTCCCATAAGTAATATGATAGTATATATATATACTATATAGATATATATAATACCACCTATATAATATAATAGTATAATAGTATATATATATAATATATATATTAGGGATGCCGATATATATAAAAAAATATCGATAATTCGTATTTATATCGATATTTTATATAAAGTATCATATCGCGCTTACGATATTATCGCCAGAGAAATATCGATATTCGATATATCGATATTTCGAAACTCATTTATAATTCGTATACAATTTGATTATATTGTAATCCAATATATTATTAAGGTAATAGATATATATATATATATATATATAGCTATATATTATATATTTAGGCAATACTATAGTTGTAGAAGGTATAGTATATACATAAAATATTGAGATAATAGTCACCTACCCCCAATACTTCCTATATATAGGTATAATATATAATATATTACATATAAAGGCACCTACTACTATATATATATACAAGAATACCTATAATGGTTATATATAATAGTATATGTATATCTTCCAGATTAGGCGTTGCACATAGTTGAATGAAACAACGATCCCGCGAGCACTAAAAATTAAATAGATTTTGAGAAATGAAAGGGCGAAACATTTCAGTCTATGACAAAGATCAAAAATAAAGTTAAACTAATAAAACTAACATAAAATAAGAATAAAATAAATAACAAATTTAGACTATGAACGTATTATTTGTATTTGTACCGGTAAAGGGCAGAAATTGGATTGTTTTGTTAAACAGTTTATTTTGCCGTGCTGGTAAAACATGAGCATGTTGTTAGGAGTATTTTACAGTCATTACGGGTTTAATACTAACGGATAGTAGCCTAATATTATATAATATATATATATATATATATATATATACTATATTATTATAGTACAATATAATATAGTATATGGCTACGTAAATATATATATATAGATTTATAATGTTATATATATATATCATATATAACCCCCTATATAATATGATAGTTATATCCGATGCTTGGGCGTAAAACGTGTGGCCGGTTTAAGAAACTTTTTCCATATATATGTAGTATATATACGTAGCTCATATACTACTTATATATATAATATATAGTTATATAATAATATAAGATAGGATATTATATATATATATATATATATATGATATTATATATATATATAAATATATATATATATATAGATATATATAATAAATATATAAGAGAGAGAGAGAGAGATGAGAGAGGGAATGCATATAAATATGAAGCAGACGTATGTTACAGAAGAAAAGGTTGGTAGATAATGGAAAGGATCTTCACTCATTAGGTTCTCCAAATTGTCAGAAGTCCAATACTCCAAGAGGTTAAGACTGAAGTTGTGCTAGAAAGCGTTGTGTTGGATCTTGAGGGACTGGGGGTGTTTTTGACTTTTTCTGGATATGATAAATTAAATAAAGAAAAATCCACTACACAAGTAACAATATTTCATAAAAATCACTTTTTTACGTTATTAAAAATGAAAAATAACTATTTATCCAAGTACTTAATGAAGTCTGAGGAATCTTTAATAAGGTTATATCTTTTGCACCAAGTACAAAATAAATTATGATTTAACAATAATTATCTTTAAATTGGATAATAGACAACTGATACTTGGACGGCTCTGGAAGTCTGGATCTTAAGAAATCTTATTAAAGTTTTAGTAATAAAATTGAAATATATTTAAGAAGTTCGAGACTGAATGCCAGACCGAACTTTATCATAAGAAAGCCTGTGAGTGATGGTAACCCCCAAATACTAAACTTTTATAATAGCTATTATAAAATCGTTAAGTTTAGATTACATTACATATTTAAGCGAACAATCGTAACGTAATCGCCAGTAGATGATTAACTAGTCGGTACTCGGTCATGTTAACTGAGTTAAACCCAACTCACACGGAGTCCTGTTTCGGTATATAGATTTCGTGCAAATGATTATCATTCGTCTACACTGACACTGAACACACTCACCAGAGCTACACGTAAATGGATCAGGCTGGTCTCGAGGGGACTGCAAAGTCTTTAACAGGTCTCATTTAATAAAGTAAATAAATTATAAATATTTCATGAAAAAAGGATAATAAAGCTATGATAGCGTATTTTTAAAATTCTTCCTTTTATTCACAAGGAAGCCTTTATTGTGATCGCCTTAAAGATATATATAATATATATAAGATAATATATCTAATATATATAATATATAAAGTATATATATTATATAAGATACTACCTCCTCTCATTATAATATATAAGGGCATAATGGATATTTCTACCCGTGAGTACTGTATATATAATATATATAAAAAGAATGGAAAAAATTAACTTAACATATTTAAAATTAACATGATAAAAAAAAGCAGCTTGTGGAAACTTTCGCGATTTTCTATAGGGTTTGTGCAACTACGTCGACACGCTGAGCTGCATCGAGCAGAGTTTCTGCGAGATGTCGATATATTATGACATTATTTGTAAACTACCCTTTAAGCGAATAAGTGCCTTAATAATATATATATATATATTATATATATATATTATATATATTAATATATATATTATAGTATATATATATCTAATATATAGTATAATATATAATATATAATACCTGGTGTATATTATATATATATATATATTAATATATATTATATCATAATATAGGACCTGTTATGTTTTACGGCGTCCGTTCAGTTTTGATTTTTTCTTTTCTTTATATTTCGTATATTTCGTAAGTTTGGAAGAGCATAACAGTCAATTTAAGAGGTGACGGACATGATTCAAAATATCTTATAATACCAGATAATTCTGTCCGTCATTACTTTTTTTTTTTTTTTGTTTAAAGACATCCAATTACCAATTTTAAATAGAAAGTTTATGGTGGGGAGTCGGGTCTCTCGCGCTCGGGGAACGAAGGGGTAGGACTCATTTCCGCCCCTACGGGAGGGTCTCCGGAACCCCGCCTCTTTGGTATTTGGGTCTCGCGGAGGTTCCTCCGCCCCTTCCCTGTCCGGGTTATGGAAAACGTCCCCCCCCTTCAACTCTTTCCCCGTTGCAGCTCGAACCCCTAATTTTTATTCCTTTTTGGTATTAATTTTTTTTTTCACAGTTTTGTACATACACCCAACTTTACACGCTGACTTTCCAAATCATGTAATTCGTTTTCTCTGTAGATAGTCGTACTTATTCGAGAATATTTCATTTTTGAAAAACATTTAGGTTATTATTTTTTATTTTATTTTACTATTTTTATAAATAAGCTTTATACTTGCCTGATTTCAAATATGCACTTGGTTTTTCTGTAAGTGTCGAATTTTTTGAGATATTTTAATCATTTTTTAGAAATTTATATTGATATTGTAGAATGGATTTGGTAAACCATCAAGTTGAACTATATTTTTTAGAACTCTTAATCAAAGACTATATACACTGGAATTCATTGTTAGTATCATATAAAATGCCAGAGCTTAAAGAAAATACAAAAAAGAAAATCAAACTGACGGAGCTTTAAAAAACACTAACATTGGCCTACAGTATATAATATATATATATATATATTATTCTATAGTATATAATATATAATATATATAGTAATACTTAATAATATATTATATATATAATATATATACCCTATTATAATAATATAGAAAAATATAATATAGATTATATATATAGTATATATATATACCCCTATTAATGTTATATGAATCGAGCCCTGCCGGAAGAAAGAGCCCAAAATCCCCATGCAATCAAGAGAGAACTGGTACATACAGCTAGCCGGAAAAGGAAAATATACATTGTCTGGGCAATTACCCTGGGGGTAGAAAATTCCGAAAGCTTCTCGCCGGAAAATGTAAAAAAAAAAATGAAAAAAAATGTTTATATAAAACATAAAATTTCATATATATAAAAACTACAATATTTACAGGGAAAAGTAATACATTTATGGAAGTCTCTGGCGTAAAACCACTTTAGATTAGGAAATGTACAAAAACAAAAATGTAAAAGGAAAAGATTAATCCTTTGTTAATTTATAGTAATGTAATTAGAAAGCCTATTTAAGACTTGTTATTACGTAACTGGTATAAATAAGTGCACACATTACGATCGTTTTAAAATATTTAGCTTTTTTTTCAACTAAAGAATACCCAAGGTAAATACCGCTCACCCAGATGTAGGCAGAGAGTCGGAGCCGCTCTCTCGGCTCCTTGCCGTGGCGAACTACGGTTGTTATTAGACAAGTTCCCCCCCTCCGGGAGGGCGGAGGACCCCGCTCTAAATTGGTATTGGTGGTTCGCGGTGGGTTCCTCCGCCCCTCCCTAGCGGTGGTATGGACGTCCCCTTGATTCCCGTCTGCTCGGAGCCCCCTACATTACCGTGTACTACCTTTACAAATAATATAATATATATAATATATTTATTATATATAATGATAATATTATATATATATATTACATATATATAAAATAATACGGCCCCTATAATATATATAATATATATTATAATATATATATATATATATATATTTATATATATATATAATATATAGGGTATATATATATATAATAATAGTAATATATAAATATATATGTATATTATAATAATTATATAGTAATATATATATATATATAATAATATATATATATATATATATATATATAAATACCTTATATATACGCCGTAATTATATATATATATATATATATATATTAATATATATAATATTATATAGTATATTATGACCTATTATTATGTCCCCCGCCGGCTTCGGCTGCTCTTTCCCACACACAAAAGAAGATAGCCATTTTTGATGTTTCATTTTTTATTTTTTGTAATTTTTGTTTTAATTTTCCTAATTTTATATATAAAAGGATATTTCAAAAGTTATTTCCTTTTCCCTGTGGCTATTGTAGTTTTTGAGAGGTATGATTTTTTTTTTTTTGGTTTTTTACATTTATCGCACTAAAAGTTTACACAGGATTCTAACAATGTGTGCCTTTTCACTCTCACTATTGTAGGTTTTTGGGATATGGCTTGTGGCTCTTCTAAGAGCTGGCCATATAATATATATAATATATAAATATATATTATATATACTCTATATACTTATATAGTATATATATAATTAATATATATATATATATATTATATATATATATATATATATGTATATATAAATATAAATATAGTATATTATATAATAATATATATATATAATATAAGAAACGGAAATTTGAGGGGGGAGAAAGAGAGAGATTCACTTGAAGATGTTGGGAGAGGAGGATAGGATTTTTTTTTTTATCTGTCTTTACAAAAAATTTTTTTTCTAATAGAATATCTGTTTTCGATATTAAAGAAAAACGGCAATATCGAAATATCATATTATCGCCTAGAAAATAGGTGCCATAGAAATATCGAATTAGTATCGAGCGCAAAAAGATCGATATTTTCGATATATCCATAATATTTTTGGCCATCCCTACTAAAAAAGACTAAATGAGTTGATATGATCGCGAACGTCTAATTCTATTCCTTCATTTGAGCAACATTGGATTTTAATAATGATACCTGTGCCTTCTGACCGAGACTGATTTCAAGTTCTATAAAAATTAGCGAGTTTCATAGCAGGACAAGAATTTTTCGTACTTTAATTCCAAAATTTTATTGGAGTTCGCAACAGGCCAATATCCACGGCACTTGAATCACTGAATAACTGGAAAGTGCATTAGTGAATACTCAGAAGGACAATCCTGACTCTATGTGTACCGAACTGTGCCCATTTTTGGTATACCCGAAAGACAAAAAATCTTGAAAAACCCCAATTTCTTTCGGTGTTTTTATGACCGAACATTGGGAGGACCGAACGACAGACACGAAACTCTATGGGGGGAAAAAGAGGAGTTTCAATCAACTTCAGTGGTGTCGGCGAGAGGGGACTAAGGAGTTTTATTCTTCTTTCCCGGCCTTTATAATAAAAATTGTTATTTGCAACGAATTATGCGTATTACAACGACAAAAAAAATATCGACTTTAAATTTACTAAATTCTCATTTCACTCTCTTGTTCCTTTCGACGGATACAGTTATCTTACTCTATACTGAAGCCATAAGATATCGAATTTCGTATATGCGATCATTTTTTTGCCCCTCGCGCTATACTCTTTCTCACTGGGCTTATACGGGTCATATTTTAGTAGCTTCTGTAGCGTTTCAAATGTATAAAAACTATGATAATATAAAATATGCACTAATATTATATAGTAATATATAATATATATGATATATCATCTATATCAGTATATTAAATATAGTATAGTATATTATATATATAGATTATAATATGATACCCTAGGATATAATAGTATATGTAGTAGTAATATATATATAGTAATAATCTATAGTAATATGTTAGGATTTAGTATAGAGTAGTATAGTTTCAATTTCACAATTGCTTTTTCTGAAACGATTTTGAATTTGGCCCCTTGCGGTGAATCCAACGGTTGTGACGGTCAGAACCCTTTAAGTAAGAGAACACGGCCCTTTCATTCTATTTCAAAATCTTTAATAATAATATATTAATTTTATAGCAATAGACGTTTTTCCTGCATGTTGAGCGGGGAGATTTCTCTGCTGGAGAACTATTAGCCCTCATTTATCCTCTATTGATTTAAACATCATCTCTCAAATTATAATTGATAATATCTGGCAAACCCCTAGTCTTGTAATTCACTATACTTTTCATTTGTTTATCATTCTTTTTTTTAATTCTTCATTATTACTTTTATATTAAAATTCTATTCCAGTTTTCAAATGAAGATACGCTTTTTTTATGTTTCTTGTCGATTATTTATATTGTCCCTATATTATTCAATTCGTAATGAAAAATTTATGTAAAGAAAGGGTAATTGTAGAGTTCTGTAACAGTTACGTTATTAGCAAAGCGATTATACTGATTACAGTTTTTTTTTTTAAAAAATGACAGCGGTTGGTCATTAAACTATTAAGTGTAACTTCTATAATTTAGACCCCCCTAGGAATAATCTGAAACAAAGTGCACCCCGAGTCGAGAGACGTGCAATAACTTATTAACCTTGTAGCGAGCCAAGTCGCATATAGACAGAAACATATGACCTAAGGAATAGTAAATACAATAACCTACCGGCTGCATCCACACGGGCCCACGCGCTCGGGCGCCGCGTACTGCCGCGTGATTAGCAGCGCAGCGTCGGCTCCATCGCGCGGTCTTGGCCAGCATCCACGCCAAGCCTGCGTGCATTAGGTCTATGGTATTATGTTTTACGGTTTTACTTAAACTCAACATAAAATAATTAATGGAGATATTATGTAGCAACTACGAGATCCTAAAAACCATGTTCTCAGTGAAAGCCTTTTCAAAAGGTCGAACAGAATAGAATCTCAATATTTACCTTGTACAGTAATAAGAAGGGTACACAAACAAAGTCACTTATGAAACTTCACAGTGAATTTTAATTCTCACACAAACTCCAAATCCCGAATAATCTTCTTTCACTTAGATTTTATCCCATTGGTCAATGTAAAATGTATTTCGTAGTTTATGGAGCCAAAAATTTCTTGGGATGTTTAACAGAGCTTACAAACGGTAAAATTTTTTATTGCTCTCTGGTATATTATAGACCATATTATATATATACTCATACATTATAATATAACTAATATAGTATAATAATATTATATTATATATATTATATATACTATATATATAATTATATATATAATATATATATATATATATATACGTATTATAATATATATTATATTATTACAAATATCATAGAATATAATTTATATTAAACCGTAATATAGAAAGGGCAATTGAAAGAGTGGTGCAGCAACACCTATCTACAATTGATAAAAGCGTAATTTTTCGAGAACGAATTAAAATTTCGGTGAAATATACAATAATTATTCACGTACGTAATGACATGCGTTCAAGCTCATTTGGATATATAGTCCAATAAATATCTACATACTAAAGTTGGGCAGAAAGGTAATAAATAATCATGGAAGTGTGATATAAATAATCACACTAATACTTGAGGTTTTAATATTGCAATTCGTCGATACTATATAAATAGCGATATAATAGGTTACTAGATCACGTCATAAGATACTATATACTATGATAATTAAAGAGTAAATTACAGCCGC
Source organism: Trachelipus rathkii (assembly GCA_015478945.1). Classification (NCBI taxonomy): domain Eukaryota; kingdom Metazoa; phylum Arthropoda; class Malacostraca; order Isopoda; family Trachelipodidae; genus Trachelipus; species Trachelipus rathkii. Next base: position 10,869 of record JABUQX010110041.1, on the reverse strand, counting down.
ACTGACGTGACAGGAATCAATGACAATAATGCAGTCCTGCCATTCACGTCTGAGCGAGAGCCTTGTATAGGATCCTGAAATCACACAAATTGGATAATTACAAGGCCAAATGACGAGGCGAGGACTACCAAAACCGGCCCACATTGGAAAAGACAGGTCCGCCGGAACCCAAAACGCCACCAACCCCCGAACAAAGCGAACATGCCAAGATAAAAATGTAATAATGCGCAAGATCCTACAAGAGGATTCTGGCTGAGCCCCACTCTACAAAGCCAAGCCTGTCAACCATCTAACAAATGCACGCCATTAATACCGGGACAATTAACACAAAAAACTAGGTGAGTATTTGGTTTAAACTTACACCATCATCTCTTATCCTCCCATAAACTACAATGAGCCTCATGGGTGAAAGGAAGTTACATCTGTAAAGATCGTCGCGTAATACTTTTATTGCCCTTACGGGAAACTGTAGAGAAAAGAAAAAAAAACAAAATAAAAAAAAAAAAAAAAAAAAAAAACAATCTCAAAAAAAAACGGGGTACAAGTAGCTACATCCGAAAAAGGAACTACAGTTTTATGAGGAATCCTTGCTATAATTTTTAGTCTAGGGGAAAATGTAAAAAAGGTAAAATAAATAAATAAATAAATAAAAAAATAGTTGTGGTGCTATTTTTTTTTTAGAGAGAGCAGACTATCCTGTGATTATAATGCACTTTCATTTTCAAGTATATAATTATATACTAATATATAATATATAAATGGTTAATATCCCCCATATATATATATATATAATATGTTTATAGATATATATTAATATTAAGTATATATATATTTATATATATATATAGTATATATAATTAATTTGTAAGTATTACAACGGCAAATGTAGGTGGTTGGCTCAGACGACACGGGGAAACACCAGAGGACGTCGCGGACGTTTTCCATTTACCCCATTAGGGAGGCTGGGCCAAGGGGAACCCCCGCGACCACCCAAATTACCGAGACGAGAGCGGGGGTCGGATACCCTCCCCGGAAGGGGAAGGAGGAATTATGTCTACCCCCGCTGTTCACCCTGCGCATAGGCCGACGAGACCCGACTCCTTGCCATCGGGAACAGTTATGCACCGGCGGGCCCCTGGTGGCGTATACCCTTGGGGTAATCTTTAGCCGCTTAAAAAAAAAAAAGAAGGCAAAATTATAGAAAATTCAATTTATTTAACGAAGTAGACTAAGGTAAAAGGTCTCTAAAGATGTTTAGAGGCTTCTCTAATCATCATTACTATAATTATTAACAATAATTTTCGTTTTTATTTTATGTTATTTTTACATTGTCCTTATGTCATAAATTTTAACGGATTCAAAATGTATTCTTTTCGCTGTAGCTATTGTAGGTTTTTGATTTTTTTTTTTTTTTACATTTTCAAGCAGCTAAAATGTGTACCAGGTTCACAATGTTATTTCCTTATCTCCCTGGCCTATCCTCATTGTCAGTATTTTAGATCATGCAGTGGAGATGTGTAGTTTTAACCAAGATTTCACCCATTAAAAGCATATGATTATATGCAGTTTTTAAATATATACCAAATCTTGTTTTATTGCAATGATTTAATTTCTTTCGGCACATTTAGGGAAGTGATGTGCGTATCACATGTTTGTGCCGTGACCGTGTTTATGTTCGATGTTGTGTATGTTTATGTGTGTGTGTGTTGTGATGTGTGTGTGTGCTGTGTGCTGTGTGTGTGTGTGTGTGGTGTGTAGGTTGTGTGTGTGTGTGGTGTGGTGTGTTTGTGTGGTGTGTGTGTAGGTGTGTGTGTGTGTGGGGTGTTAGGTGGGTGTGTGGTGTGTGTGTGTATTACGTCTTTCGTTTTAATGTTCGATTTCGAGAATGATTAATTATAACCACGATTAGATTCATGTGATAAGAAACCAGGTCTTTTAGTATTTTTATTTATTCACATATTACACCAAAAATATTTGTATAACATTGTATTTCATGTTCAGTAATTATTTATGCCATATTTATCAATATTTATATTAATTTAAATTTGGACAAAAGTGTTCGAATTGCTTCAAATTATTCGAAATTCTGCATGAGGGGCGGGAGGATACCCCCCGTCGATCAGGCCCACCCATACCCAAAGAGGGTGGGTTCCGGAGACCCTCCCCGGAGGGGGAGGAGGATTAATTCACATACCCAACGTAGATTCCCGAGAAGGACCGATTAGGACCCCGACAACTGCCATCGTGCGGTATTACCGCTTGGGGTATCCTCTTCGTCCTAAAAAAAAAGAAGGAAAAGGCAAACTATCAATGAGCAGTCTTATGTTATTTTAACGAGTAACAATAAAAAAGTTCTCTAAATAGGCCCTCTAATGATATTACTATAATTATACCCCATATTATTAACAGATTAATATTTTTTATGTTTTTTATTTTTTTTTCATTTCCCTATTCCAAATGTTACGAGGATTCCAGAACCCAAATGTATTTCCTTTTCGCGGTGGCATATTTGTAGGGTCAGAGCGATAAGGTAGCTAATATACTATAATATGTATATATAGTATATATATATATAAATGGTATACAGACTATTATATTATGATATATTATAGGATACTAAAGTACGTATATAGAATATAAATAATTATATAGTAATAGTATATTAGTGTATATATTAAATTTTTATTTTTTTTTATTTACATGTTTTCCCCACTAAAATTGACCAGCATTCCAGCAATTGTATTCCTCTTTCTGGTTAGCTGTTTAGTTTTGATGATTATAATTGTAGGCTCTTCTAAGTCCTGACCCACTATTATATAATATGATATATATCTTCTATATAATAATATTTGATGTGTATAGTATAGTATTAGGCCTTGAGACGTAATGTATTCTAGTATTAGAAATATCAGCTATAGCAATAGAATGTAATTATACCTATAATATATATATATCAGCTTGTGTTCAAGTACAAGTACTTTGTACTGTCTGGAGTGTACTAAATTTGCCTGAATAAGGTACATTTTTGGAAGACTAAACTGGGTTAGCAGTCTCTATAACCCAGTGTTCTTGTTACTTGGGACAGTGGACATATGCACCTTTTGTACTTGAATAATTCGCAGAAATGCTTGCACAAGTACTGTTTGACATTATTCCCTCTGTCTGAAAGAGTAGACTAGACCTATAGTAAGGGTGGCGTTTATAAATAATAGGGTATAAAATATAATTATAAAGCAATAAATCTTATAGTATATATTTAGATTATTATATATATATATATGTATTACTACACAAAATTGATATAGGTATATGAACAATATGGTAATATGTATATCCCATATATATATAAGTAGTTATAAGTCACGTTACTTCTATATAATGCCTACAGTATAATATCCCCTCAGTATTGCGATCAGTGACTCCTAATATATCATATTTGTGATGCGTTAATGGATGTGGAACGCAGTCCCGTTTCATGGGGATGGGGCGTCGCATCAAAAGTTTGTATCGAGGATGTGCAGAAGCTTGTAGAAGAGTAGTATTGATTTAATGTACCGGTGAGATATATAATTATTATATATATATATATATATATAATACGTATACTATGGTATAGGGGGGTATCACTATGATAGATATAGTATCATGGTAGTACTAGTGTGAGATATACAATAATAGGGTAGTATACCGGGCGCATACAGTTATACCAATAATTGAATACGTAACTATATATATACTCAACACCTACTCGTTATTATAGAAAATCTTCCTCTATCTCTTCTTATTATTCTACTCTTTTTCCAACCAACTCGGTTGGAAGGTCGTATTCTTAAAATCAATTTTAGAAAGAATATGACAAAGACGCCAATAACTATCGAAAATGTTTTATACCGCCCCTCTATGTCACCATTAATTAGTATGAAACTCGTCACAGACAGGAAAATCCACCCTAGAGCTTCATAGGACCACGACGGACCTTTCACTAGTCGGTAAATCGTCAATGTAAGTTGTGTTCATCCCTCGTCCAGGGGAGGACCACGAAACATAACCCCGATACAAAACCCCGCCATTCACTCCTATATATGCAGCTTTATTCTCGCCTCTTGCCACAAACTCAGCATTTCTCTCCTTTAGGTTATTTTTCGGTCGATTTCCAATTAACCTCCGGTTGATTTTCGACTACTTTCCGGTTGATTTCTGACTACTATCCGGTTGATCTTCGACTATTTTCCGGTTGATTTCTGGCTGCTATCCGGTTGATCTTCAACTACTTTCCGATTGATTTCTAACTGATATCCAGTTGATTTTTGACTACTTTCCGGTTGATTTCTGATTGCTCTCCGGTTGATTTTTGACTACTACTTTCGACTTGTCCATCTGAACACATTTGTACTTTTATATCTATACCTCTTATTCCAGACCCATAGTCTCACTACTATACTTTTATACAGGTAAACAACATTACCTCATGTAAAACCCTAGCACACTCAGGACTTTGCTCCCTTTACATCCACCAAGGGTTTAATTGCCACAGCCACTTTCCTGCCATTTCATAACTTTCCTACTCCACTATGCATCATCCGTTCCCTTTTCATGCAACATATTATCCTAATATTTAAAACTCAGACACTTGTTCCATCTGCTCACCATCTAACATACTCAACCGAGAATGTCCCTCAACCTCCACAAAAATAACCTTATTCTACTCTACGTTTACTTTAAAACCCCTCCTTAGCCACACCCTGCAAAATCTCTCTAACAATCCTTTCAGGAATCTCTTTCAACTGGCCACACAAAACCCAAATCACCGCATATAATAGGTAGGGACCCCCACTCTCTTCCATTCTCAATAATTTTCAAACACCATCCCTGCCACCCCCACTTCCTAATTCTTTCCATAACCCCATCCACTATACAACTTGAATAACCAAGAGAGACATAACACATCCTTGCCCTCCACTCCGCTATTAATATTAATTAAACACCAATCACTATCGACTCCATGTAATTCTTATACTCACTTCACTATCGTTCAGTATATATATATATATATATATATATATATAATATATATAGTATATATAGTATATATTATATTATATAATTATATAGTAATATATATTATATACTAGTATATATATATGTGAAAATAGCCAGAAGAGGGGCGAGAATAAATAAATAAAGTTTCTAAATTTGAATAATAAAATAATAATAGATATATGGATATAAAAATCGTGGTTATAAATAATAAAAATTTTATTTTATAAAAAAAAAATATCATTAAAAATAAATTTATATTTCTATCAAAGGTCTGGCAGTAAAATCATTTTTTTTTCAATTTACTTTTCTAAAATATTTGCTTGAAACTGAAACAAATATTACAGCTGACTTTTTTCTTTATAAAAAAAAAACTGAAATATATATATATCATATATTATATATATATATTATATATCACTACTAATATATATAGTATATATATATATATACTATTATTAATATATATATAGTAGTTATATATATTATATTACTATATATATACCTTTTCGGTTTTGAGGAGACAAGATATATCATTGTCATATCGTATATTTTTCAATAGGTAATGGTCCCTAAGCAAATAATAAAGAATATCAATTTACTTTATGTATTTAAAACGAAAGAAGACCATAGGGAAAACGCGAAGAGTATAATGAGTTCGGGCGTCTCTCGGTCTCCCGGAGGACGACGGGGGAACTTCGTCCCCCCCTCTCTCCCCCGGCGCTCGAGCCCCCTAAAATTGAAGTTAACGAAAATATATCAAAAAACCATTATATATATTATAGTATATAGGTATAATATATATATATATATATATATTATATATACTCTATATATATTACATATATAGTATATTATATATATAATATATATATATATATATATATATATCATATATATTATATAATATATAGGATTTTTTCCGTTTTGAGGAGACAACATTATAGTATCGCATTGCCATATCGATTATTTCTCGAATAGTTATTGGGTCCTAAAAATAATAAAGGATATCAATTTACTTTATATTTAAAAACGAAAAGGAATACCGCCTGCGTGTCCCCCGTCGGCTCGAACCCCCTAAAAATTGAAGCTAACGAAATAGTATTTCAAAAACTGTATATATGATATATATATATAACTATATATATATATATATATATATATATATATATATATATATTATATATATATATATAATATATATAGTATATAGTATATAATATATTATAATATATATGATATACTATATATATATATTAATTTATTCTCTTGCACTGGAAATGATATTTTTTGCACACTCCACCAATAATATGAAATTTCAATTACCCTAATGAACGTAATAAAAGTTTTTATAAAAAAACATATATTAATATATATATATATTATATATATATATATAGTATATATATATATACTATATATTATATATATATATATATATATAATATATACTATATAATATTATATAATTCAGTTTTCCATTAAAGAAAAAGAAAACTTGAAATATTATAGTTAATGAATAACCTAAATTAACAAAGAAAATATAATAAACAAATATTGTACCTTGCCAGACGTAAGATAAATATAAAAATTAATTTTGATTTTTTTTTCAGTAAAAATTTTTATTACTTATACACACGATTGTTTAGTATACTATACCGTATTATCAAACTTTCACTTAACTGAACTTTTGAAGTCTCTGATTTCTCGCGCCCTCTTCTGCTATTTTCACTTATGGTGAAAAACGTATACTCCCTCTAGCAGGGATTATATCTGTGAATAAGTTTACAGACTTGAATCAGAAAACAAGTAACATATTTGGAATCTTCGAAAAATTTAAGTAATGGGAAAACGTTATTTTCATGATTTTAAATCTTAAATAAAAATTAACATTATGATATGAAATGTTAAGAAAGTGTACATGCTGATTTTTTTCCTCGGCCAAAAAAATTTAGCCACAGAGACAGTTCTACCCTTCTCCCAAAAACCTCTCAAGACATGACCCCGAAGATTCTCCTTTCAATCGGTATCAAAGGGAACACACATACATTACCACAACAACCTACACCACACCTACACACACACACACACACACACAACACACACACACAACGACAAACACACACATCACTCTATGATACGTTAGATGGCGTGATGCTGTAGTGAAATTTTTAAACCTAATTTTTTTACACCTAATTTTTAATTTTTTTTTCAACATTCCCATACTAATTGTCATACGCCGGATTCCAAATACCATTTTTATCTGTTTCCTGGTACGATTCGTAGTTTTCGAGATATCTGGCGAGGCTAATGTATAGTTTGGCATGTTACCATATAATATATATATATATACTATACTATATATATATATATCAGTATATATATATTATTATATAGTATATATATATATTATTATATACTAATTATATACATATATAGTAATATATACATATATCATATATATATGACTCAGTATATATTATATATCACAATTTCCGCATTTGGTGCAGGGTGTGTGTTGGTGGCTGATAAGTTTACAAACTTATCATCACCACCATTCACGAAAAGAATCAATATGGTAGAAGGAGGTTTTCAGCCCTTGCCACCAGAGGAAGAGAATTTGAAAATTTACTTCAAACGAATCGACCGCTTTGAGAAACGCAGCTACAATATTAATATTCCAAATGTTCTTCTTTTCAATTTAATCTTTTATACTCAATTTTTCAAAATGTACCAAAGAGATTATGTATTTGCTAAATGAAAAATGTGCAATAAAGACTTTCAAATGAAATTAATTTAAATGTATTAAAAATTTTGCATTTTTGACAAAATCCCGGAATCGAAAAACTATATTTTTTTTAAGTTGTTATGTTACTTTTAACCAAGAGCATTCTCTTCTGTCCTAAAAATATGATCAAACCACTTCTAGAGTAGACTTTAATTTTCTTTTTCTTTTAAAAATATAGTTTAAAGCTTTTTCTTGTGTTTTGAAAGCTCTTTCTTCTGGTTTTTCTGTTTTTCGCTTCCCGTCTGGTTTACACTGCGCAACATTCGACGACGGTATCGAATCACACCACACACGCGCCACACACACACCACACACACCACACACACACACAGCTATATATATATATAGTATATAATATTAATATATATATATATATATATATATATATATATATATATATATATATATATATAATAGTATATACATATATTAAAATTAAGATATATATATATAATATATATATACATAATATATATAATATATTATATATATATATATACTATATATATATAGTATATTATATATATATAGTATTATATATCTA
>JABUQX010110040.1:17500-33837 GCA_015478945.1 Trachelipus rathkii | reverse complement strand
TATTATTGTTATATATACATATATATTATATGTTATATATATATATTATATTATATTATTATATTATTATTATTATGTTGTTATTATTATATATTACTTATTACATATATATATATACATACATATATATATATTATTATAAAAAAAATGTTATTATTATATATATTATTACATATATTATTATTATTATTATTATATACATATATTATTATTATATTATTATTATTATTATTATTATATATATATTTTATTGTATATATATATAAATAAAAAGATTATTATAGTATATATATAATTATACAATAACATATATATATATATATATATATATATAAATCAATATTACGACTTATATATTTTGTATATTTGTGATATTATATTTATCTGTCTCTCTATATATACTTGTAAATACCTTTAAGCAAATTTTATTATTATTATAAATTTACTTTAACATCTTAATGTTTCACATTTATATATATATATATATATATATATCTCATTATCATATATATATATATGTTATTACAATGTTATTATTATTATTGGTTATATTATATATATATTTATATATATTATATATATATTACATACAGTTATTATATATATATATATATATATATTATATATATATATATTAAGGTTGTTGTTATATATATTATATTATTACATATTCATATTATTATTATAATATATATTATTTGTCTATGTACTTGTGCATATTTTATGTCGTATTACATGTTATATATATATATATATATATATATACATATATGACATACATATTATGTGTATATTTACACAACACAGGTTAGCATACTATGATATATATTAATTATTACATATATATATATATATGCATGTATATATGATATACAAGGTTAAGGTTGGGTATATTTTATATTGAGAAATGGTCAGACATATGGAAGTGGGTATTGCTAGGGCTTTCCTCCTTTGTTGCTTATAGATGAAGCTATATACGTTATTATTGCTGCTGCTAATATTATTAGTTATTATTATATTATATATATACATTATTATTAAGAAGGTTGGTTATATATATACATATATATATATATATATATATATGTTATATGCTATGTTATTTATATATATATATATATATATTTATATATATTTTTATATATATATTTATATATTATAATATATATATATATTATAGAATAAGAAAGATAGGTTTTGAAAGTTCCATTTGAAATTCTTTGAAAGGCTCTTTGAACCCATACGAATAATCTTTAAAATCTATTACGTCTAACGACCAATGAGTGAAAAAATATTGGAGAAATTCCTTACGATATCACCAACTTTCTGTCCAGAAAATTTTTATCATTTTTCAGTGTTTTTTTTTTCTTTTTTTTTCTTAAAGAAATAAATGAGCTTTGTGAAAAACGCGGTTCAACGATTTTCCGATCGTCATTTTTAAAAAGTGGAGGAAATAATATTTTCTTTAATTTATTTATATAGTTTATTTATATGATATATATATATATATATAAAAAGCATATATATATACTTGCAAAAATCTTTATTTATACTGCCCCACGCATTTAGCAGAAAAAGAAAAAGAATTTAGTAACCCTCGATCTTTCTTTCGTTCAGATTACTTCAGAAGTATATGGGTTGTTGCTGCTGCTATGCTATTGCTACTATATATATATATGCGTATAAGTTATATTTATTTTATATACGTTGTTGCTGTTTGCTGTTAAGGTTGGTTACTATTGTTATTATATTGTTATGCTACATGTTATGTTATACATATATATATATATATATATATTATATATATATATATATATATATATATATATATATATATATATATATATATATATATATATATATATATATATATTGAATCATCTAATTAGAAAATGCTAGATGTAAATGCCGGCGTAACTCCAAGACAACCAGTAAAGGGAGAACCAAATCGTTATTCAAAATGGTATTATCATGTGCACTAATTTATCAAAATTTGAAATGGTTTATCTCACAGGAAATGGAAAGAGTTTTTCCTACTTTACCTGCAAATATCTATGCGGCAATAAGAACACATTGATACCATCACGTTCAGAGGAGCAATGTTAATTGCTGGCCATCATGCTATTAAGTGATTGGTCACTGTTCTCGGGAATGGAATAATTTATAAAGCGGAAAGTTCTAGAAATCAAACAGCCATTTCAAGAAGAAACAAAATTAGATACTTGACATGCAATCTTTATAAAAGCAAACAAGATTACTGGGAAAGCCGAGGATGATTTGATATAAGAACAGGTAATGGAAATAGAGAATCTTGTATGAAATCCCCAAATGCAATAATGTAAAAACAGACAATGGACACTTATAATGATTTGATGCAATAACGTGAGGTAAGTAAAATAACAGTTTCTCACCCATGTTGTTGTCAGCATATCTAGATATGGTTATGGCAAAAGGAATGTTAAGAGTCATTATTGGAGATGAATGTGAGAATACAAAGGTATTGAATGTGAGTAAGGAAGAGAGGAACGACTGAACTTGGTGATGGATAGAAAGTGTGATGGAAAGAAAGTAAATAAAAAAAATCTTAATTGAATTAACAATATTGGAATAAATTTTTGGTCGAAAGATTAAATGTCAAAGAGATTACTGACAGAATAACTTATTAGGAAAGAATGCTTTAAGATTTGTATCACATCATAAAGGTCAAACGAATGGATGTGGTGGTATCCGAAGTTATATAAAATTAATTATTGATACATATTTTATTGTATGGAACTGAAACCTAGAGTACCGAAAAACAGGAAGAAAGCCGAGCACAGACTGCGGAGATTTAGGTCCTGAGAGCTTTGGCTAAAAAAAATAGAAGAGATAGGGTAAGAAATTAAAGGGTGAAAGGGGTGGTACAGTGATGCCCATATTGAACCGCATAGAGGAACTAATAATGAAATGGTGGGAATATTTGGAGAGCGTGTCACCGAATAGAGTGGGAAGAAGGAGGTGAAGTTAGATGTCGGAAGGAGTGGGACCAAGCAGAAGACCTTGGAAGAGATGGAATAACTCAGCGGAAAATTCCCTTAGAAGACACGAACTCCCGACAAAACAAATTGTATCAGAAAATAACGTGACTTAAAACATAAAAAGAGAGATTGGGGATTCTACTGGCCCCGCTGAAAGGCTGAACAGCCTTTCTGGCAGAGGACGTAAGGTTTAAGAAGCAAAATATTCTCAGATAACTTTAATATTTTTGCATTTAGTTCGCTTTAATTGAGATAATTTTAATCATTATTTCTGAAGTAAATAGTTAACCGTTTTTTCTAAGTTATTTTTTTAATTCGCTTTCATTTCACTGATAGAATTAAAACTGTAAAGCAGTTGCTTACATTTCAGAATGAGATTATCTTCACTTTCAAAATAATTAATATATAAAATATTAATTTATTAGTATAAGAAAATCAGGAATTAATTTTACTCTTAGGTATTAAAGAATTTTTAAAGGGTTTGGGACAATTTGCTTTAGATTGCAAAGTTATACTACACACACATACACAAACACACACAAACACACACACACACACATCATCAATAATATTACAGCAAAGAAAGCAGATAGCAGATAGCATATATAGCATAGCATATATATAAAGTATATATATGTTGCTATAGAGAAAGAGTTAGTATAGATAAGTTACATATGTTATATATATATATATGTATATATATATACATATATATATATATATATAGGCAGTTACTACTATATATTATTATTACAGTTATATATATATATATATATATATTGTTATATATATTGTTACATATTATTGGCTATACATGTTGTTAGCATATATTAAGCGCATATACATTATATATATGTTATACAGATATATAGCAGTATATATATATAAAGAAGTTAAAGAGTTGTTATATATATAAGTTACTGTTGTTATATATATATATAAATATATATATATACATATATATTGTTGTTATATATATATATATATTAGTTATATATATATATACATATATATTATGTTGTTATATTTATATATATATATTTTATATTATACACCTTGCTTCTCACATACATATCTATCTCTCTATCTATCTATATTTATATATATATATATATATATATATATATATATATATATATATATATATATATATATAACAATAAAAATTATCTTGGACGAACCACAAATCCAATTGCAATTGAGTAATTGATTTACTTTGTTTGATCAGCATTTGAATATTAATGTGTTTTATTCCATGAAAGTCATTTTTATTTGTATGTATATTAAAATTGAGGAAAATTTTTTTTTTTTTTCTTTCCTTTTGCCATTCTCAAAATTATTTTCAATTTTCTTTGAACATTTTTGCTCCAAATATGACCTCAAAGAGTTGTAAATTTTCACTTTGAAATTTTAGATTCAATTTTTATGCATACATGCCTCCCATCATAAGGCTGTATATATATTATATATTATATATATAATATATATATATTTGGTCTATAAAATTTATTTTTATATATATATATATATATATATATATATATATATATATATATATATATATATATATATATATATATATATATATATATATATATATGACGGGCTGCCGTTATTTAGCTTTATTTTCTAGGTCTTTTCTGTTTACGACAGGTTTTCTCAAAACCCCTTACTTTTTGAGCTGTTATACCGCTCTTGATGCGTGGTTGATGTTCAAGAAGATTTCTTCGGGTATTTAGCCCTAGGGTGTTTTCAAATGTTTATATAGCGGTTTTAGCTAAAACTGCAGCCTCTATTATGAATAAAAATACCTATCACGCTCATAGGTATTCCTGGCTTTTGACTACTTCTTGAAGAAATGTATATGAAACTTTATTCAGTTTTAATTCTTTATTCTTATAGTTCTATATTTACATAAATAGATTGTTGTCGTAATTTATGAAGTTAAGGAATTAAATTCATTAGTACTTTCAGAATGTTAATAAATGTCAATTTCAAAAGTTTTCAGCAAATGTTAATATGTTTATTTATTAAGCTAGGTTATGTTAAGCAATAAGTTCATTAAATTTATGTTAAACATTTAAAAGTTCGTTTAAAACAATAATATTTAAAAGTATTTAAAAATTTTAAAATAAAAATTTTAAAAGTAAACACTAAGCCCAAATAACAAATAACAACTAAGCCCAGACTTCGTACTTTAAAAGTCTTTCTGCAAATTTAAAATTCACTGATATATATATTTCATATATATATATATTTGTTACCAAACATATATATACATATCATATATATATATATATACATATATTATATTATATATCGTTTTAAATTATATTATATATCGTTTCAAATTTCACTGCTATATATATATATATATATATATATATATATATATATATATATATATATATATATAGAAGTATATATATATAGTAAATATATAAGAAGGGTTGTTGTTGTTGGTATATATATTTTTTATATATATATATATATATATATATATATATATATATATATATATATATATATAGTATATATATATAGCATATATATATATATGTTATTGTTAGATATAGTTAGTATATATATATATATACTCTTCATATATATATATATTTGTTGTACCAAACATATATATACATATCATATGTATATATATTCACAAATGTTTTCAGGTATGTTATTAATATATATACATATTATATTTTATGTGGTATGCAAAAAAAAATATATAATTTTTAGTCTCGCGTTACACATAAATGTACATAATTTGTGTGTTCCTGGTACACACGTAAAATATATCTTTTTACGCCCAGTCGCCTGGTTCACACATAGTCATGTAAGTTTATGTGATTAAATATATTTTTCTCACGCTCAATGACCTAATAAAATGACGTAAGTATGAATGACGTATTACTAATGTCTAGACGGCAATTTCCTTTCCATTATTATTATTAATAATAATATTATTACTATTATTATTATTATTATTAATATTATTTTTATTATTATTATTATTATTAATATTATTATTATTATTATTATTATTATTATTATTATTATTATTAATATTATTATTATTATTATTATTATTATTATTAATATTATTTTTATTATTATTATTATTCCATTATTATTATTTCGAAGTTAATTTGTTTTGCAACTAAAATGGCTTCGAAATTTTCAACAATAAAATTTTTAATAATAAAAATACATATTAATATTTATATCTCAAAAGTTTTGAAGCTAAATAAATTTCAAAATTTGAAAAAAATAAAAATTAGAACTTTGAATTAAAAGTTTTCAAATAATAATAAAAATCAAACTGCATCGTCTACTTACATTACCAAAAATATGTAAAGTTAATATTGTTGGGGACGGAATTTATTTTAAAGTAATATTTAAAATTTGGTTTTAAATAAATAAAAAAAATAATTTTAAAATTGGTCTTAAAATTTAATTCTGAAATCGCGTTGATTCGTTTTACGAAAATTTCTAAGTTAAAATAAAAATCTTATAAAATTTTACTAAGTGAAAATTATTGAGAAAATTTTCTAAGTTCAAAATTTATTCAGAGTTAATGCTAGGTTATCATTATTCCGAAATTTTTCTAAGTTTCGAAAATTTTCTAAGTTAATTTTATTTTGAAAATTTTCTAAGTTAATTTTATTTCGAAAATTTTCTAAGTTAATTTTATTTCGAAAATTTTTTAAGTTAATTTTATTTTGAAAATTTTCTGTTATTTTATTTCAAAATTTTATGTTAATTTTATTTCGAAAATTTTCTAAGTTAATTTTATTTCAAAACTAAGTTAATTTTTATTTCGAAAATTTTCTAAGTTAATTTTATATTTCAAAATTTTTCTAAGTTAATTTATTTCAAAAAATTCTAAGTTATTTTTATTCTGAAATTTTCTAAGATATTTTTATTAAATTTTCTAAGTTAATTTTTATTTCGAAAATTTTTCTAAGTTAATTTTATTTCAAAAATTTTTCTAGTTCTGAAAATTTTCTAAGTTAATTTTAATTCGAAAATTTTCTAAGTTATTTTTTTAATTCGCTTTCATTTCACTGATAGAATTAAACTGTTTTTTTCTTTTGTATAGTAGTTGAGGTTGTCGGGATAATGAGCTCTAGCTCCTGATCCTTTCCTTTTATACCCATTAGATGTTTATCGAAAACTTATTTTTGATTTAGCAACAGGATGGGTATCCTGTAAATTGTTACAAAATATCAACGTTTATGCAAAAGAAAATTTAATATGAAAATACTATTGCGCAAGTGGGAAAAACCCTTGGGGAAAAACCGTGTGAAAATTATTAATATCGTGAGAATATTATTGAAATAATTGGTATTACATAATCTGTGTTTTTTCCAAATAATTACAAATATCATTAACTAATTATTATTTTAATTGTTTTATATGATTTCCATATCCTGTTGGGTTTTTGTACTATTAAGCAATCGGACTTTTCAGACTGCCCCCCCTTTAAAAAATTTTAAAATTTAAAATTTGTAAAGTAAGTAAGTTAAATTCAAAAATTTTTTTTTGAAAAATCGAAAAAAAATTCTAAGTTTAAACTAGTAAGCTATGTAAAATGAGTTAATAATTAATTAAATACTATTTCAGGTAATACATGATGTTATTAAACCTTCAATGCTGGTATGTATTGTACAATTCCATTAATTGGTTGATCGCTCAGTATGTTGATCGATACTGCGTATTGAAACATCTGATGCATTTGATGCAAAATCATCATGAATTCTTCATTCGATAATCGTTTACAAGGTCTTCCTTTGCGTCTCATTTTCAGTTGTATCTCTCAGTATTATCCCAATAATTTCAATTGCCAGTAGCTGGAAAGATAAATATATTCGGCAGTATGGCAATTCAAAAAAAAATTTAAAAGTATGTTAACTGTGGGTAGATTTTAGAATATGATGGTTTGGAAATGTTACAGTTAAGTTGTAATGTTCAAAAAAAATTATAATGTTTGAAAATGTTAAAAGTTCATAAAATTTGCAAGTGTTTGAACAAATGTAATGTCAATTACCTTGTAAAGTAAATGATATAGAATAAGTACTATGTATTTACTGTTAAAAGAGTCATATAGAATCATATATGAAAGAAAAAATTGAAATAGAAATTGAAAATCTTAAAAAAATTTCAAAAAAAAACCTTTGGAATTTGCAACTAATATTTTAATAACTTTGGTCAAACAAAAAATTATATTTGGGATATATTAAATATATATATAACCATTATAAAGTAAAATTAATATTGAGTAAATACTTATTAAATATATTAATTATAAACATTAGTTAAATACTAGTTAAATATTAATCAAGATTACTCCTAAAATTCTTTGGTTAGGTATTCAAAAATTTCAAAAAATTAAAATTAATTAATATTAGCAAAAAAAAAATCTCAAAAAAAAATAAAATCAATTAGTGTTATCTTCTAATCAATCAATATTTTGGTTAAAGTCTTCCTCTTATTGAGAAACTTTCAGTGTGTGACAATCTAGTGGTAGCTGTATAATCTCTTCCTCGCCATGCTAGATTCCATCTTCTTTAAGTGATAGATTGTAAAAGTTTCAAATGTCAACATGGATTGGATTGTAAAAGTTTCTCATGATATCCAGTGAGATGGCATTTAAGTTTTTTGTAATAACTGTTATCTTGTTTGTTTGCTTTCCATTGTTAAAATTCTGTATCAAAAGCTTCTTTTGATGCCTTTTCTCGCAATCATAACCATTTCTAGTATAGATGGAAGTAGTAACGTTATCAACGTCCATCTATACCAGAAATGATCATAATTATAAGGACAAAAATATAAAATCTTAAACTATTGGTTAGATAATACAGGTCTATTATTTTGCTGAAAATATACTAAAAAAATAAAAAATGAATAAAATTATAAAGTTCAGGTACATCTGTACTCAATTAAGTGCCTTAACAGTTTCCTGTTACGGGTATATGGGAAACTTAAAATTAAAGGTTATAAGCGGATAAGAAGAAAAATCAATAAAACAATATTTTATTGTAAGATTTATTATTACACATATATTAATCAATATGTACATACAAATAAAAATTCGACACCTTTCTTTTAAAGTTTCTTTTCTTTTCACTTTTAGCAATAGAGATAGTAATGAACTAGCTTTTACTATCTTTATCACTAAATGTGACTCTTCTTATGTTCTTGAATCTGACCTTCTTCGCAGGTATATCTGGCTGTTTTCTTGGAGGTATATCTGGAGGTAGATCTGATGATCTTCTTGGAGGTAAATCTGGTGGTTTTTCTGGCAATTCTGGTGCTGTAGGTTCCATTCTTTCGGTTCGAGATGTTGACTGTCTTGTCTGAACAGGTGATCTTTCTATCATCGTATATTGATGTTTTGGTCTATACGACAAATCCTTTTCTTTACCTCTAGTTCTTCGTGTAGGTACATCTACCGGTTGTGATACTGGTAATGCTATCGCTTGTTCTTCATCACCGAACATTTCTTCTGTTCTTCCGAATATTAGTTCATCTGGTTCTAATGTAGCGTGTTTTATTTCACTTTCTTGTGCTGATTCTGCTACTGGTTCCACATCTTCATCTACAGCTTCAGGTGCTTCTTCTTCCACGTTAAATTGTGATTCCTCCATTATATTTCTATTTGTTTTGGGTGTTCTCAGATAAATTACTCTAGTTTCACTTTCATCATCATCATTATCTTCATGTTTTCCATACTTATTATATTTATTTTGTTTCTTCTTTCTTAAGTTAACATTAATTTTCTGTCTTGTGTCTGAGGATATATTTATATCGGTTTCTTTATTAAATTTCTCATCTTTTCCTCGTGTTCTAGCTACTTTAAAGTTATCTACATTTACTCTATATATCTTGCCTGTTGTAGGATCTCTTAAGATATAGGTATTACTTGTTTCGAATTCATTTCCATAGCCTTCAATTCGAAATGGACCTCTCCACTTTCGGAACAGTTTAGGTGACAGGTGGTGGTTTGATTCTCTGAGTGTACACCAAATCTCCTATCTTTATCGGTCTATCTTTTGCCGTTTTGCTGTTCTGAGTCGAATATTTTTTTACTTCTTTTTCTAATGTTACTCTGGCTTGTCTTCTTATTTCCTTAATTCTTTCATACAATTTTTCTATCTTTTCATCCTCCTTTATAGGCTTAGGATCTTTAGATTTTATTAAGGCTTCAGTTGGTATGTCTGACGGCATACGCTTTGTGTAGCCATAGAGTAAGAAATGGGGATCTGTTTTAATGCTACTGTTGTATGTGTTATTTATAGCTGCTTGGGCCAAAGGTAAATATTGGTCCCAATCGCGCTGATTATCCTTGACGTAACATCTCAGAAAGTTCGCTATATTTGCGTTTGTAGTTTCGACAAGACCATTGCTATTGGCGTGGTAGCTACTTATTTCTACCTTTTTAATCTTAAACTTTCTGCATATACCCTTCATGAGTTTTCCTACGAATTCCAATGCATTGTCAGAGATTATTGTATCTGGTACTGTGTGACATACCACTATTCTATCTATAAAAACATCTACTATTTTATCACTATCTCTCGATTTTAATGCTACTAATTCTACATATCTTGTTAATTGATCTTTAAAGACGAGTATATATTTATTTCCTTTTGATGAGACGGTTAATGGACCCATTATATCCATCGCAATCTTTTGAAATGGTTGTTCTGCTAAAGGATATGTCTTTATTGTTGCCTTTTTAGGCTTAGAACCTTTCGCTTCTTGACACGTATGACAGCTCTTACAAAATTCTTCTACTATTTTTCTAATATTTTGAAAATGATATCTCCTTCTTAGTTTTTCTAGAGTTCTTTCTGTCCCACTATGACCTTGAATAGAGTGGGTCATATCAATGGCTATATCAATTAAAGATTTGGGTAACCATATCTTATAATTTTCTTTAATTTTTATATAAATCATATTTCTAAAGAATTTCAAACCTTTTATCTTTTTACCCTTTTGTAGCTCTTCGTATTCTACCTTCATTTCGACTGCCTTTCTTTGTTCTCTTGAGATCGTTGTGGTATCTAATGTTAAAATTTCATCTGTTTTATCTATATCTTTAATGTTATTATTAAACTTTCCTTTATCTGTTTCTTTATCTTTATTATTGGAGTTCTGATTTTTCTTATTTTTATTTTTAAAACTATTATTTTCTTTAGGATGGTGCTCTATCATATTGAGTTTTTCTTGTCTCGTTTCTTCGGCTCTTATTTCTTCATCATCTATTTCACCTGTATCAGGGATATATCTGGATAAGAAGTCTGCAACTGAGTTCTTCGTACCTTTTATATGTTCAAATGTTGGATTGAAATCTGATACTGTTAAAGACCATCTAGCTAATCTAGCCGTTGGATAATCTTTCTTAGTGAATATTGCTACTGCTGCTGAATGATCAGTTTTCACTTTTATTTTATATCCATATATTAAGTTCTTAAACTTCCTCAACGCAAAGATGATTCCCAAACATTCCATCTCGGTAGGGGCATAATTCTTTTCCGCTTTTGACAAAGTTCTGCTTGCAAACGCTAAAGGTAATTCTTCTCCTTTATCATTCTCTTGTAATAATACTGCACCTAAACCGTGTATGGATGCGTCGGTTACAACAATAAATTCTTTGTTGAAATCTGGATATTGCACGATTGATCTTGCTAGCAATAAATCTTTCAGTTTATTCAATGATCTTTCTTGTTCCTCTCCCCAAATGAATTCTTGCTTTTTCTTAAGTAGTTTGGTTAGAGGTTCAGCAGTACTTGAAAAAGTCGGTAGAAGCGTTCTGAAAAATCCAAAGAAACCTAAAACTGAACGTACTTCCGGGACGCTAGTAGGTGTCCTTATTTTCGATAAAGTTTTTAGCTTCTCAGGGTCTACAGTAACCCCTTGACCTGAAATCAAGTACCCTAAAAAGACTATTTCTTTCTTGAAAAATTGGCATTTTTCCAATTTAACTTTGAAGTTGCATTTCCTCAGTGCTTCGAAAACTCTTGATAGGCTATTGTAATGAGAAGGTACATCTTGAGAGTATATTATTATATCATCAATGTATGATAGACAATCTATGCCTAGCAATCCACTTAATACCAAACTCATCACCCTACTGAAGACAGCGGGGGATTGTTTCAAACCCATTGGCAGGACGCGCGGTTGATAGCATCCTCTCTGTGTTCTAAATGCTAGTAAGGGTCTACTCTCTTCGCTCAATGCTATCTGGTAGAAGCCATCGAGAACGTCGACACAGCTGAATATACTAGCTCGTCCTAGTGAGTTCACCGTATCCTGATGAAAGGAATAGGGAAGCTGTCTCCTACAGACCATTTATTTATCTTCCTATAGTCGACACAAATCCTGGGGCGACTTCCAGACTTCTTCGGTATCACTAGTAATGGACTACTGTGGGGAGACACTGATGGTTCAATCAGGTTCTTCCTCAACTGGTCCTCTGTCCAGTTATTAATATCTTTCACAAAAGATCTAGGTTGCTGATACTGTGGAGTGAACAGGACCTTTGGGCATTTCTCATCTAGTTCTAGTTTAAATTGATAGTTGGGGAACTGCCCTATGGGATCATCTGCCAGTCCCACAACGTCTCTGTTTTTCATGAGAAAATCAATAATGTTTTCAAGTTCCTCAGGTCGTTGTAACACTCTATACTTTTCTTCATCCTTCGTCAGTATCTCTTTGTATGTCATATATAATTCTTTCTCCGATAACCCTTCAGTTATTGTGGGTATCTTCCGTTTTTTATAATCTTTTCTGGACTCTTGCATGGTTTGTGCATGTATTTGCTTCATCATGGTATTGCGTGTTGCATTGACTCTTTCTATTTCTGAATGATTTCTTCTCAAGACTGGATAGGCTGTTGTTATGGCTTCACCCTTTATTATTTCAATAGGGCGGCTCCCTAAATTAATCAGCTCTATAATTATATTACCTTCCTTCACATTTGATAAAGTACTCCGTATAAAGATGGCTGCGCTGCCTCTAAAGGCATCAGTTGGTACTGTAATTACCATGCTGTTGTCAGGTAATTGTTGCGCTTTTTCATCTTCAATTTTAGCTTCTAAAATGTATTTAAAATTAGGTAAAATTCTTTTATTATTATTAAGTTTAACTATACACATCGTATCTGTATCTTCATATAAATTAGGTTCTGCATTTATTTCAGGTGTGTATTTATCTAAGTTTTTACCATTAGCATTTATTACTAACATCTTTTCTTTTATTCTTTCCTGATCTACTGATGACATAAGTTGCTTCATGTCAGTTTGAACTCGAGAGTTTTGGGCTACAGTCACTTCTGTTGAGGTCTTTAAGCTCTTTCCCGTCGAAGGCGATGACGGACAATCATCGTCAGCTTCTGGGACCCAATTATCTCTCTCTTCCTTACTGACATTCCACAAAGTATGTTCATTTGTACATCTTTTCTTTCTATGCTTATGATGTGACTTGAGGCGATTTCCTAAGTTTCTCTTACTTGTAGTTGAAGTTGATGCTTGTTGGCTGCGCAATTCCAAGTTCACATCTGTATCAACACCAGTTTGGATCCACTTAAGTTCACCTCTGTTTGGTGTTATGGCATTAAACGTCTTACGTACCATTGACGTACACACAGGCTGTGTGATTTGAGTTTCAGACCTTATACCGCCATACTGGCCTCTTAGCGGGTGCAGATTGCTTGTTTGTAAGCATTCCACAACTTGAGTGTGTTGATCTGGTTGGTTTACAGTGCTGGCTGCGTCACTCTTCCATCTTCTAGCCCCTTTACTATTCCATTCCTGGTTCTCCTTCCATTCGTCTTGGCATAATTGAGGTACTTCGGCGGCCGTTCCTTAGTATCTCTATACCAATTGAGTATCTAGGAGAGTTCGGTATGTATCGTTGAGCATTGGATGGTGTGGTGCGGTACCGTACTGTATTGTCACCATCAACCAATATTCTATTTTCAGAATCTCTTCTATGATTGGAGTGATTGCTATGATTGCTATGATTGTTCCAATACTTTCTTTTCCAACTACGGTTGGGATTTCTGGCAAAATTCCTTTTAATACTACTGCAACGGTCAGAGCTCTGATCATAACCGTGCTGATCACTTACTTCAGAATTATATTTATAATTCTCTTCATCATGATCGAATTGTATCGTTTGATCAGATGGATGAGGAATAAAATCCTCATAATCTAACTCGTGAGCGCTGTGCTCATTCTCACTATAATTATTTTCTAAATCTGAATCAGATGGTTGACTATTACGCTCATTCTCATCATAGGATGTGTATGAGTCTTCATCTGTATCTTTGCCAGTGCGCTGTATCATATTTGCCGATTCAAACGCGTACTCCATATGAGTGCGGTTGTCGCCACTCTGGACATCGCTTTCAGAGTCCTCTTCAAGGATGTCTGATTCTTCTTCGGAAGCTTCCTCACGGATTACATATAGATCCGGAGTTCTTGAGACTTTATAACAATACAAGTCACCTTCAAAGACATCATCCATACGAGTCTGAGGTGGTCTTTTATATCTCCCTCTACTGGTATCTTCGTACCAATCTTCGGCATCATCTTGGCTGTTTCTTGAGTACCTATTGTTATTGTGGTACCAGCCACGTTTATTATTTCTGCGCCTATATCTGCGCCTATTTCTTCCAAAATTAGTGCGCTTATTTCTTCTACTCGTTTGCCAGTTCTTTCTATTATTACCTCGATTATTAAATCTACCCTTCTGCCATACAGGATTCGGTTGTTGCCGCCATCGGTTTCTACGGGCGTATCCACCATTGATACCACTGCATCGGTTCGATCTCTGGTAGGGTCGACGACGTCTTACGTATTTCCTCCGTTGCTGCCAGCGATTCTCCGTTGTTCCTGATGTTTTATTTTCGCAGATTATATTCGATCGTTGGTCGGGACATTCCTTGTCCACCATTTTCGCTGATAATTTTACCTTTTTATCCACCATTAAAGGTATCGGATTATTCACATCTACTTTTAAACCTGTGCTACTTTCCTCCTTGAAATAGCACTTCCTATCCTTAAAATCGAATATGAGTGGGGTCTGTGACAATATATCACAGCCTAAGATGAGATTACCTTCGAAATCACAGTTATCTCCTACTATTACAAATTTAAACTGACAAGTTCTATTAGCTATTTCTAGTGTAAGTGTGGTGATTCCGTACACCTGTATTACACCTTGGGTAATACTTTCCAAATTTATTTTAATGTCTTTGTAACTTAAATCAAAACTATCTTTTAAATTGTTAAAGTGTGTATATCGAAGTATATTTAAAGATGACCCTGTATCGATAAATAGCTCGTTCTTATTATAGAAACTTATCATTGTGCTTAAAATACTTACAATTTAAATAAATTGCGCCACTCTGGTGCGGTGTGGTGCGAAATGTTTGCCGTCCGCTATGCCTAATATTTACACACTTGTCCTAATGGTCATATCATCTGCATAATTTTTAATACCTGCGCGTGTTGCTTCCTTGTATGAGGTGTTAGTTTATTTCTTTGTGCGCGTCTCGCGGTGCGCATTGCGCGGATCGCCTTGCTCTTTCTATATAATATAGCTTCTTTATCCTATCATCCTATCTCTTCCTTATTGTAGCCCGCCTTATTCTATATATTCTTGATCTCGCTTTTCGCTTTATTTATTTACGGTATTTTATGCTTCTTGCCATTTTCGATGCGCCTTTCCCTTGTGGGGTCTCACCCCTTTCCAATATTTTGCAACTTTTGTGCACATTACCTCTAATGTACTCTGCTTCGTCCGAATCTACTTCTGAACTGGACGGCTCTTCATATGAGTCTCTTAGAAGCTCTTCCTTAGACAGCATCGTCGCTTTCTGTTATTCTGCATAGGAGGAGTTCCTGCTTCAGAAACTACTGCATCTGACACTTTATTTACCTTATACTCATTGCGATTTGCCTTTTGGTTCGCTCCCTTTTCTGGAGTGAATCTCGGACTGGGGGAACTACTGCCCCTCCTTGATCTATTAAATTTATTCCAACGTACCTACCTATCTATCTATCTCTCTATCTATTAGTCGACCATGGTCTGTGGTCTCTTGCATAGTGCTTGTACTTCTAAATTCGTTGCCTTTGCCTCTACTACTTCAGCTCTGCCTGTATCCTTTGTTATAGGAACCGGGATTATTATTATACCCTGGGATATCTGTTATCCCTGCGATAAAGAGGATCGTATTACCTCTTCTATATTTGCCGGTCATAAGCTTTTGGCCATATATTGTCAGGTTTCTATACCTCGCTAATC
>JABUQX010110039.1:27500-35000 GCA_015478945.1 Trachelipus rathkii | reverse complement strand
CAAGACCTTCAAGTTGACATATGACTCTCATACTGGCTGCTTAGGTAAGAGGAACCGATGGTTTCTCCTTTTCAATATGAAAATAGCCTCTGTGAACAATAAGTGGTGAAAGCCTTATTACCTCCGAGGATAGGTAGAAATCTTGGTTCTTTTCTTAATGACATTCCAGACCTTTAGTCTTGATACTAACAATTCTGCCTGAACCTTTGACAAGTTCAGATCTCAAACTAGACTTAACATTAGCCTGATTAATTCTATGGGGGTCTGTAGATCTTCCACCATAATCTTGATCTTCATTATCGTTTTTATCGAGACTTAAATGTAAATCTGCATCACTGGCTTCTCCTGAATTTAAACTCCAATCTTTAGGTGGCACTGGGACTGAAAACTCGTCACTTTGTGAGACAGGTCTGATAGTTGAAGGGAGTTAGGATATTATATTTAATGGTATTTTTATTCTTTCTTGTTATTCCAGCAATATTTGTAATACAGAAATAACAGCCCGTGTAGAGTGGTCATTTGATTCTCTCCATACCATAGGAATAGAAAATAACATATGGCGGGATTCTCCTTAAGCCAGCAGCTAAGCAATGTTACATAAGATGGACGACAAATATGTGGGCTCCATGTTTTGTCTTGGTCTCCGATTTTACACCCAAAAGAAGGTTCATATACCTTTTCAATCAAGGGAATAATGCTCCTTCTTTGGAACTTCGCAAGGAAAGCTTTATAACTCGTTGAAAGCAAGTATCAGTGCTGACGCTGCCTGCCGCCTGTAGATAGTCAGTAGCATCAGCAGTGGCAGCAGTCGTTTCTCCCTCTACCGAACTGGAATATCATTCTGGCTGGAAATAAAGATAGTCTGCTGCCGGTGCTGCTACTGCTGCTACTACAGTCATCACGCTCGCTAACTCTGCTGCAGCGGCATCCCATCAGGGTGTAAAGGTTTTGCCATTCGCGACCAAGGAAAGCTGGCAGCAAGTGATGATGCTGTTCTGCCGGCACTTTCCCTGGGGGAACTATGGTCCAAATCGGAGCTTTCTTTTCGCCAAAAGTGCGGACAATGTTCCAATGTCGAATTCGAAATTGCATTTTCGCAAAGTCACCAGAGCTACACCATTCCCAGGGAATGAACGAGACTCTGGACTCCAAGCGAAATTTCATTTTCCAATCAAAGTTAGTTCACCACAAACATAACAGAAATTGTTTGGATGGTTTCACATTTTCGCAGCATGTTTAAAAAGCCCATTATTTTTACGCAAATAAACTTACCTGAGTGAAACATATATATATATATATATATATATATATATATATATATATATATATATATATATATATATATATACTCTTTGAACTATATATTAATAATGTAGTATAGCAACCATATGTATATATGTAACATATGTATATATATATATATATATATATATATATATATATATAAAGATATATATATATATGTATATATATATATATATATATATATATATAATATATAATATAAAAATAATATATATGTATATATATGTAATATATATATATACATATATATATATATATATATATATATATAACTATATATATATATAATAGCAGAAATAACCTTATATATATATATATATAATAATATATATATATCATATATATATATATATATATATATATATATATATCACAACGAACACTACACTATACTGTAAACACACTTCGGTAACAGTTTATTCAAAACGCAGAGTTAAAACAGAAGTAAATTACTCACGCGATGCGTAAGTGCGATAGACGTGTTCTGACACGCCTGGAACGTTTTCGACATCTTTATTTCAAGCTACCTTATGAAGCAATGCTGGACTGCCATATTTTTAGGCCTTTCACCACCAAAAAATTTGACGAGTGACATCAAACAATACATTTTGTTAACTATAAGTTGGCTTAAATGCCAAATATTATGTTTTACATAATAGTGTAGATTTATAGAGAAATGGTGCCAGTTAGGCACATCTTATGGTTATATTCGGCTTTATCGTAGCAGAATACATAAGAAGCAGCCAGAGGTTTTCATTTAACAAAAGTAACTGTCGACCACTATTATTATATCATTGTTATTATAACTATTATTTTTCATCATAGATAATGATTTTTACTTTTCTGGACAATTGGTAACTATATTATTGTGGTTTAATACAGAAACTAATGGAGATGTAAAAATATCTTCAATGTTGTTGTTGTTGTTGCTAGTTATTATGTATGTATGTATGTGTGTGTGTGTGTGTGTGTGTGTGTGTGTGTTATTATTATTGTGTGTGTGTGTGTGTGGTATTTATTAGTTATTGTGTGTGTGTGTGTGTGTGTGTGTGTGTGTGTGTGTTTTATTATTGTGATTAATTTTGTGGTTAGTATAATTGTCATTTTTATTGTAATTATTTGTTGTGTGTGTGTGTGTGTGTGTGTGTGTGTGTGTGTGTGTGTGTGTGTGTGTGTGTGTGTGTGTGTGTGTGTGTGTGTGTGTGTGGAGATGCAAAAATATCTTCAATGTTGTTATTATTATTATTATTATTATTATTATTATTATTATTATTATTATTATTATTATTATTATTATTATTATTATTATTATTATTATTATTATTATTATAAATCAGAAAAACCATGTCCATCTCTTAATGTTAGTGAAAAAGATGTAATTATAAATCGGTCACCGTCTGCTAAATTATTGATGATAAACTCTCTTTCAAAGAATACATCACTAGTCTGGTTAGCAAGTTATCCTATGCAAATTATTCATTCCTAAGATGAGAGACTCTGTCAAAAAACATATCTTAAAATAACCTTTTCTACATTCTTGTCTATCCTCACCTACTCTATTGCTTATCAATATGAAGTTTTCGCCAATAAATACTTGTTACAACCTCAGGTAGCTAAATAGAATAAAAAATAGTACGGGTATTATCAGGGTTCCGCAATTACTATGAGCGTACAACACCGCTTTTCAAAAAGATTATCTATGCTGAAACTGCAGGATATCTACACTCTATCAATAAGCAGTCTCATTCTTTAAAGTCATAAATTGAACTGCAAATGAATTTCTGACTAACATAATTATACAGAAAAAACTGTGAGGGCAACCAACCAACCAATCAACCCCAAGCAAAAAATCAGTTACACTAGACAAAGCAAAATACACTCTAACTAGATCACAGAGGGCGATTTCATGCAAGGGCATCGTTGAGTGAAATACCCTCTCTAAAAACGTTAAGGAATCACCCACTTACTACTTACTATTGGAGTACTAAAGAGCACATTCCTATCTTCCTTAGGGTTTAATGCTATACAAATAATAATAGCAGTTACTAATTACAATTGTAATTATAATTATTGTGACTACTTATTATTATTATTATTATTATTATTATTATTATTATTATTATTATTATTATTATTATTATTATTATTATTATTATTATTATTATTATTATTATTATTTTTAACAATAACGATAACAATAAATAATAATAAAAACGTGTAATACCAATAATAATAATAATAATAATAATAATAATAATAATAATAATAATAATAATAATAATAATAATAATAATAATAATAATAATAATAATAATAATAAATAATAATGAAATTTCTAAAATAATAACCCAACAATAATTTTTAATAATAATAATAATAATAACGAATAATAATAACTAAAAATAACAATAATAATAACAATAACAAGAATAACAATAATAAATAATAATAATAATAATAATAATAATAATAATAATAACATCTTAACATGTTCAGAAATTCGCGATTAAGATCAGAATAAAATAAAAACCTAAAAAAGATAATATGATTTCAAAAAAGGGTTCTCCCTACTCATTAAACATCATAGTTATAATAATAATAATTATTGATATTTTATTATTATTATTATTATTATTATTATTATTATTATTATTATTATTATTATTATTATTATTATTATTATTATTATTATTATTATTATTATTATTATTTTCTTATTAATAATATAAAAAATATTTTAAATGTTGGGCGAGCGCTGTATGTAACAACTTACCCGCGCTAGTAAGTTTTTACACGGCAACGCTCGCGCGCATTTTATATTTTATTTTAATTTTTAATTCTTATTTTATTATCATTTTATTATATATTATATATATATATATATATATATATATATATATATATATATATATATATATATAAAAACTATAAATATATATATATATATATATAAACCCTTTAGGGGTGGCTAGCCCCAAAACCTTGGAAATGGACGTAGAAGGCTGAAATTTGTTGAGTGGATAGAAGAGAGCGAATGAAATAGAGTACTGAGGTTAAATTAAGTGCCTGCTCAAAAAAAAAAATTTGTATAGCCATTTACATATTTGTAATCATATTATTAATAATATTTACGCACATATGTACCGCGAGCGCAGCGAGCGAAGTGAGCAAAAGTACATGCGAGCGTAGCTCGCTTTTCAGGCAAGCTTGAACGTTCGCGTTCAAGCGTCGCGTAGCAACGTTGCAAGTTATTATTATACTTTGTATATATTTGTTATACATGAAAGGATGGATGGACTCACACAGAACGTACGCGTCACCCCAGCAGCCCTTTTCAGTTAAAAAATATTTTAATATTTTAAAATTTTAATATCGTACAATTTTTTTCCTTAACTAAAAGATTTTTTCATTTTTATTATTATTATTATTATTATTATTAGTAGTAGTAGTAGTAGTAGTAGTAGTAGTAGTAGTAGTAGTAGTATTTCACTATTATTGGATATTTTTATCGTCTTTTTTATCTTCATTATTATTATTATTATTATTATTATTATTATTATTATTATTATTATTATTATTATTATTATTATTATTATTATTATTATTATTATTATTATTATTATTATTTGTCCTATAGATTTTTATTGTGATGGTATTATATTAATTATTTAAAAAAAAAACATTATTTACATATTTTACCAAGGCTGAAGAGCCGGTGCCGGAGCAGAAATTATTTTAGGTGGAGCTGGAGCCGCAATTTTTTTCTTGCAAATAAAATAAAGAAGTTAAGAGCCGGAGTCAGAGCCGGAGGTGGAGCTGGAAAAAAAGCCCCGCAGTCTTGGTGTTACTTTTTTTTTAATATAAAATTTGGCACCTCATGGGTAGTGCCTCATTCTATAAGGGGAACCGCTCTAGGTAATTAATACCTAGGATTCGGAAGAGGGATCGAACCCTAGCCCTTTCTCTTGCGACTCTGTAGCTCAATCGATTATTTAGTAATATGCCTCTCTCTCTCTCTCTCTCTCTCTCTCTCTCTCTCTCTCTCTCTCTCTCTCTCTCTCTCTCTCTCCTACCACATACTCTACATATAGTTTATATACTCTCTCTCTCTCTCTCTCTCTCTCTCTCTCTCTCTCTCTCTCTCTCTCTCTTTACTTTATCTATCTTTCTTTACTCTATCTCTTTCTCTTTACTCTATCTCTCGACTCCCTCTTTTACTCTACCTCTCAACTCTCTTACTTTACTCTATCTCTCTCTTTATCTATCTCTCTCTTTTACTATATCTCTCTCTATTCACTCTATCTCCCTCTTTTTAAAAAATAAAATGTGATACACTAAATACACCTTTCCCTCATTGTTATTATTATAATAATTTTGATTATTACCCTTATTATTATAAATTGTTATTGTTGAAATAATAATTATTATTATTATTATTATTATTATTATTATTATTATTATTATTATTATTATTATTATTATTAGTAGTAGTAGTAGTAGTAGTAGTAGTAGTAGTAGTAGTAGTAGTAGTAGTATTTACCTTTGCTGATATTATTATAATTATTATTATTTTATTATTTAAATCATTATTATTATTATTATTATTATTATTATTATTATTATTATTATTATTATTATTATTATTATTATTATTATTATTATTAATTATTATTATTATTATTATAATTGTTATTGTTATTATTGTTGTTGTTATTGCTGTTGTTGTGTTGTGTGTGTGTGTGTGTGTGTGTGTGTGTGTGTGTGTGTGTGTGTGTGTGTGTTATTATTATTATTGTGTTTGTGAAATATTATCGTTATTGTTATTAGTATTATCTAGATTCTAGATACATGTCGGCAAAACGTATCGATCTATGCATTTTGTATCGAATTATCTGTATCGGTTAAACAGTCACAGTATGTACCATGTATTTGTATCGCTTTTTTACAAGTTTTCTGTAAATATATCAAAAAAATTGATAATCGATATTAGATACATTTTAAAAAAATAATCCATCAATACACGACAGATAAAAATAAAAGACTCGATATTGAGCCTCTTCAGCATTGTCTAATATATATCGGTAGTTTCTAAAATTGGTGGTGTAGTGGTTATAACGATAGACATTTCGATTCTCGCACGCAGGAGTGGTGGTTCGAATCCCGTAGTTATCTATATGAAACTACAATAACAATATTGGCTTCTATATCAAATCTAAGATTCAAGGTAAATGAATGAGTCACAGAAGATTTTACTCTTCATCAGCGGGATTCGAACACTGGAACTCCGCGTTGCTGAGTTAACAGTAACCGGCGCTTTATCCACTAAGCCATCCACGTCCCCAAAAAGAACGCTTCAAGCGTAGTTTTTAAAGCACCCGGTTTTTCTCATCCCATAATTGCTGGTACTCACAGGCCTGGCCCCCATAAATGAATGAGTCACAGAAAAGTGAACAAAACTGTTTTGAAGAAAATGATGGGGAAATGCTTCTAAATTCTATAAGAGTCTTTCAAGAAAAATAGTTTGTTTATTATTATAGATGATTGACGCTGCTTCAGAAAGTAATGTGGATGACATTTATGAAGTTTCAAATGGTACTACCATGACTATCAAAGATTCGACTAAAATGGTTCTTCAGTATTTAGTCAAGTCGAGATCTTCGTTGGTTTTCATGGTTACCAAAACTTTTAAAATGTTAAATTTATGCTGCAGAACCAAATAATACCAATTCCTAATTTTGGAATTTTGGAAGTGGACTTTTGGTCTTGTATTTGGTATTGTAGAAAGATTTACAAAAATATGGCGTTTTATGAATAAGTTCAAAATGTTTTAATTATAGTTAATAATAGAGGGGAATATCAATTGGCCCTAAGTTTCTGTACCTTTTCTTTAGTGTGTGTGCGTGTGTGTGTAGGTGTTTTTGTGTGTAGGTGTGTGTGAGTGTGTGTGAGTTTGTGCGTGTGCGTGTGTGTATGTGTGTATTGGGGGAAGGCATTTAATTTTGTGCATTTTAAGGAGGTTATAATGATCTATTTAATATCTTCCATAAGAAGCAAGCAAGCTTCAGAAATTTTTAAATTTACTATTAAAGAACTTAAATAATTTGATTATTTCCTCAATAAACCTGATAGAAATTAAATGGTAAAAATTTCAACATTTACAAATTGAAATAGATGTACTATTCAGAGAGAGAGAGA
>JABUQX010110039.1:20000-22500 GCA_015478945.1 Trachelipus rathkii | reverse complement strand
TAATAATAATAATAATAATAATAATAATAATAATAATAAAATAATAATAATAATAATAATAATAATAATAATAATAATAATAATAATAATAATAATAATAATAATAATAATAATAATAATAATAATAACTAAAAAGTAACTACAACAAAATTTAAAAACTAACAACAGCAAATAGAGTAAGAACAACAATTACAACAGCGAGAATAAAAATGCCAACAGCAGCCAAATATTTGCAACATCAACAAGAACAAGAAAATAAAAGCAATACAACAACAAAAGAATGGCAAAAATAATAATAATAATAACAACAAAACATCAAAATTGCAATTAAACAGTAATAATAACAAAACAAAAGAAGAAACAATGTCAGATTCTTTCATCTTCATTCTGTTCATTTTTGATGCTGTAATTTACTGCAAGGCTGCGGAGCCGGAGCCGAAGCGAAGCTGGAAGCCGGAGCAGCAAAACGGCAAGGTTTTGGGTGGAGCCAAAGTTCAAATTTATTTTTTTGTGTGTGGAGCTGGGGCAGGAGCAAAACAAATACTTTTTTACTATGAAATAAGGGGGTTCTGAGCCGGAGCCGAAGCAGGAGTCGGAGCCAGAGCAGGAGCCGAAGCCGAAACCGGAGGAGCCGAAGATTGGGCCGGAGCCCGAGTCGGATCAGAAGCAGGAACCGGAGCCTGAACTGGAAATTTTAAAGTTATGGATCCGGAGTCGGAGCCGGCAAAAAAATTACCGGCTCCGCAGCTCTGAATTACAGCTCATATCAAATTTGAGCAAAATTTGAGCAATATCTGAGAAGTATCAGAACAAGGTTTGGGACAAATATTTGAGCAAGATCTGAAAAATACATGAGAAATATCTGAGCAAGATTTTAGCAATTGTTATTTTTTTTATTTAATATGTTTGTTATATATTTCTTCTTTTATTTTGATCTTGAGGTTGTGTGTAATGAAATTTGTGCAAAGACAAATAAAATGTATGTAATGTATGTGTGGTTGTTAAAAGAAAGAAATGTTAAGAAATGAGTGTGATCTTCTCGTTTTTAAATAAGCAACATCAGAGTTATATCTGAGAATTTCTGAGTGATATTTAAGAAATGTCTGAAATATCTGAGAATTTCTGAGCAATATTTAAGAAATGTCTGAAATATCTGAGAATTTCTGAGCAATATTTAAGAAATGTCTGAAATATCTGATAAATATCTGAAGGGAATATCTAAGAAATGTCTAAAATATCTGAGAAATATCTAAGAAATGTCTGAAATATCTAAGAAATGTCTAAAATATCTGAGAAATATTTAAGAAATATCTAAAATATCTGAGAATATTCAAGCAAGATCTGCGAAATATTTGGACAATATCTGAGCAATGTCTGAGCAAGGTAAGAGCAATATCTGAAAAATATAAAAATATTGGAGCATTATCTGAACAATATCATAGGATTATCTTAATTCTTTGATATTACTCAGATGTTCGGATATTACTCTGATATTTCTCAAATATTGCTCTGAACTTTGCTCGGATATTGTTGTTATTGTTCAGATATACCTCAGACATTAACCATTTTGCCCAACATCTGAAAAATATTTCAAGCAAGATCTGAAATATCTGAGAAATATGTTTCCGCAGATCTGAGCAATACCTGATAAATATCTAAGGTCCTGAGCAATATCCAGAAAATATTCGAGAGCAAGATCTGAGCATTATTTAAAAAATATCTGAGCAAGATCTGAGCATTATTTTAAAAATATTTGAGCAATATCTGAGCAAGGTCTGAACAATATCAGAAAAATATTTGAGCAAGATTTGAGCATTACCTGAAAATATTTGAGCAAGATTTGAGCAATATCTGAGAAATATCAGAGCAGGGTCTAGGCAACATCAAAAAAATATTTGAGCAAGATCTGAGCAATACATAAAAAATATCTGAGCAAGATCTGAGCAATATCTGCGAAGGGTCTGAACAATATCAGAAATATATTTGAGCAAGATCTGAACAATACCTGAGAAATATCTGAGCAAGGTCTGAGCTGGGTTTGAGCAATATCAGAAATATTTGAGCAAAATCTAAGCATTATCTGAGAGATATCTGAGCAAGATTTGAGCAATATCTGAGAAATATCAGAACAAGGTTTAGGGAATATCAGAAAATATATAGATATTAGAAAAATATTTGAGCAAGATCTGAAGAATACCTGAGAAATATCTGAGCAAGATTTTGAGCAATATCTGAACATGGTCTGAATATCAGAAAAATATTTGAGCAAAATCTGAGCATTATCTGAGAAAAATTTAAGCAAAATTTGAGCAATATCTGAGAAATATCAGAGCAAGGTTTGGGTAATATTAGAAAGATATTGAGCAAGGTCTGAGCATTATCTGAGAAATATTTGAGCAAAATTTGAGCAATATCTGAGAAATGCCCAAACAAAGTTAGGGCAATATAAGAAAAATATTTTAGAAAGATCAAAGCAAAGACTGAGAATTATCTGAGCAAC
>JABUQX010110039.1:10000-15000 GCA_015478945.1 Trachelipus rathkii | reverse complement strand
GAAACAGTTACGTACCTCAGGTATAGAGTATCAAGATAATTGTTATTACCCTCCATATAGCGATTGTTATGGGAATCAGGGTATGTGCCCTTGTGATGGTTTTACAAATTCATTGATGGTCAATGACAAGGAATGTTTTTATCCAAAACAAAATGTCAAAAATGTTAAGAAAGTTGAGGATCCAAAGACACATTCAAAAGCCACTGTAAAAGCAGTTCCAATGGACCAGGGTTCGAATGATACCCAGTCTAGCACTTGTTTAGAAACTCCTCTACCTCCAACACCATCTACACACTATACTTATAGTTCGATAGAGAGCTACTACACCTGTAAAGATTCGACCACACCTTTTCCAGCGAAATTTGAAAATAAATTTGAGGAAAATTGTTCGAATAGCCCAACAATTTACAATCAGCACCCTGGGCTTTCAATAATGGAATCAAAATGGTTCTTTCTCTTCTGTGCCTTACCCACAAGCAGCCATGAAAATGCATTCACCAATGACACCTTCACCTATGCGGATCACCATTGCACATACCCTCAACAATTTGCTCGTATCAGATATCAGTACCAGCACATCACCAAAGTTTACAGAAACTTGGGATGTCAAGTAATTGCTAATCAAGGATGAGACTATCAATGGTGGCAAACATTAAACTACTCTATGCTGGCTCTGTTTTTATCTCAGGTAACTCAACCCACGCACTCTCAATCCCAATCAAACAAGTCACACTTTACCCTTCGGATCCTATTTTCATTGAGTCTAAATTCAGGAGTTTTGCCCTCCTTCAAGTAAGGACGTGTCTTTCACCACACTCTAAACTAATCTCACCGCACAAATGAAAAGATTAAAAGACGAAAAAAATGGACAAGCGGAAGCGGTTGTCCACACTTGTCACCAGTGGGTCTGTGCGAAAACGTACGCAAATTTCCATTTTAAATAATTATTGAGTAATTAACCATTTTTGCACCTTACATGTGTGACTGGAAAGGATGTGGTTGGAAGTTGCCCGGTCCGACGCAGTGACGAGCACTACCGCAAACACACAGGAGGACAGACCATTTCAGTGCGGTATGGAGAAGAGCTTCTCGCGATCAATCCATCTGATTTCCACATGAAAAGGCACATTGCTATGTAAAACCATTATATACAATACTCTGTAGCTATATATATATTATTATATATATATATATATATATATATATATATATATTATTATATATAATATATATGATATATTATATATATATATACTATATATTATATGTAATATATATATTATATCTATATATATAGTATATCTATATTATATATATATATATATAATATAATATTATATTATATATATATATAATATATATATATATAATATATATATATTATATATATATGTATATATATATATAATTATATATATATATATAATATATATATATATATATATTAATATATTATATATATATATTATATATATATGTATATATTTATATAATATATATATATATAATATAATATATATACTATATAATATTAATATATATATATAGTATATATACCTATAAATATTATAACAGTGTAATGGTTAATTTCGTAGCTTGTTTTGGAGCGTAAAATGATAGCTGTCAACAATGGTTGCTAAATAGTGTGTGTGTGTAAGAGAGATGTGAGAGAGAGAGAGAGAGACCGAGAGAGAGAGAGAGAGGAGAGAGGAGAGAGAGAGAGAGGAGGAGAGAGAGAGATTGTTAAATTATTAAAGAAATTGAAAATAAAATGTAAACAGACTAATAGGGAAATAATTTCCCTTTGAATTCAATATAAAACTTTGCATTAAATAAAATAAATTAGTCGAGTACGAAATTTGAATTTTGAAATTTTCCCTATTGTTCGAACATTAGTTTTTTTGACGGAGAAAAAACATTACAAGTAAAATTTTAGAAAGAAAATCATTTTATTTCTGGCAGAACAGAAACAGTTTTCTGTGAAGCATTTCCTGTTAAAATTCCACAGGTCTTACAGAATACCTGGGGATAACGACCAAGAAAACGGAGACGTAACGTACATAGCTTACGTTATTTCAGAAATAGGAACAAAAAATAATAAATAAATAAAATTAAAATAATAAAATTGCATTAATAAATTGAAATAAAGATGAACAAAAGGTATGGTACTTTATTGGGAAATACGAGGTGGTAGTACATTTTTTTGTACTATTTTACCTATTTCGAACACCGATGATAGAGAAAATTTCACCAACAAAAGCGCAAGTGTGCGGCAAGACTTTGGCAAGCTTGTGCAAGTAACAGTGATTTTCCATAAATAAGATCTAATGCAGAAGGATTTAGAGAAGTCAAGGTCACACAGTTTTGAAGTTAATAAAATAACATTGAAATATTGAAGACTGTGAATAATAAGGTTGGCACCGATGCACCTGAGTGAGCGTCATCGAAGCACGCACCAAAAGCTTTTCTTTGCATGTTTGTACATTTATATTTTTTAAACTGCATCTGCACCGAAACACTGGAATTATATGCCACCACACCACACAAAATGAGAACACAATTCCGCCCCACCTCACCCGGTGCGTCAGCCAACTCGAGCAGATGTAATAGCAGAAAACATAGGCTAGCAAAAAACGTAGAAAGAATTCCCTCAGATCTGATTTCAAAATTTTAAAAAAAAAAAAATGGAATTGGTTTCTTAATTTTAGGAGACAAAACTATTTGGTTGTTCACATCAAAATATATTTCAATGTATATAATATATATATATTATATATATTAATATATATATATTTATTTTATATATATTATATTACTTATACTATATCTATATATATTATATATAAGTAAAACTAAAATTATGAATTAAATTGCATTAACAAGATATAATAATAATATAATAATAATAATAATAATAAAATAATAATAATAATAATATTATAATTAATATAATATAAATAAATATTAATTACTAATTTAATAATATGTTAACCTGAGCGATGAAAATCGTAGGTAAATGTGAGAATATGGAACTTATTCAAGAGATGCTTAGAAGAGATTTCGAGAAGCCTATCTCAATACTATATAATTTACACCTTTATTAATTAAATATATTGTTTATTATATACTTGCTTATTCGGTGGTAGAAACCTATCTCATTTTTTATTAAGTACTATTATTTTAATTATGGTCGACTCTATACGGTCGCGCTAATTCCGTTTGTTCAAAATTATAATAATTATATAATTGTTACATCACATTTTTGTGGTACATATTTATTAATTTATATATATTTTATAATCTATCCTTTTTAAATATACTAAATCACTCGTTATTTATGTAAGGAGCCAGTCTCAATCTCACTCTTTAAAATTTTTAGTTTACATTTTTTATATTTTTTTTTCTGTAGATTCTTATGATACCTAACATTCATTATAAATTGCTCATTTTCTTAGTATATATTTATTTATTATTTGATTATTAATTTATTATTTTTTTTTTTTATATATTATTATATTATTTATATTATATTATCTTTTATATTATATGTATATTATTATTATTTTATTATGTTATGTAATTTAATTTATAATATTATTATTATTTATTTATAAATTATTAACCTCTTAAATTTTAAATTATTATTAAAAATATTTTATTATTATTACTAATTATGTATTATATTTATTAATTTAATTAACTTAATAATTTTATTATTTTATATATATGTTGTAAGTTAATTTATATTATTAATTATTATTATTTATTAATTATTTTATCATATATATAATTATTAATTTACATTATATATTATTATATTAATTAATTATATATATATGAATTCTATATTATTATATATTACTATAATAATATATTCGAATTAATAATATTATTATTAAATTTTATTATTAGTTTTAAATATTTAATTTATGTAATCATTATTATTATAAATTTTCTTATTATTAACAAATTATTATGTATTTATTATATAATTATTAATTATTATTATTAAATATATTTTTAATATTAGTATATTATATTATTATATATTAGTTATGAATTAAATTATTATTATTTTATTTATTATATTATTATTAGTTTATAGTAATATTAATATTATTAATATATTATTAATTATTTTATTATTTATTATTATATAAAAAAAAATAATTATTTTATTATTGTAATTTGAATTACTATTAATATTATTATTATTATTATTAATTATACTATTATTATTATATTATTATTATTATATTTAATGGTTTATTATTAATTATTATTAATTATTATCGATCTATTTATTATTATTATTATCTATTATTAATTATTATTATTATTAATTATTATTAAATCTTATATTAATTATATATATATTATTGAATCTACTTTTATTATATTTAATTAATTATTTATTATTATTATATCTTATTAATTATGTTAAATTATTTTATTTCTATTAATATTTTATAATTATTATATTATTTATATATTTTATTATTATTATGATTTATTATTATTATTGAAATTACTAATTATTATTATTATATATAATATTGTATTTATTAGTTTTTAATTTTAATTATTAATTATTTAATTATTTATATTATATTTATTATTTATTATTTAAATATATATTAATTATAATTATATTATTTGAATCTATTATTATATTATTATTTATTATTAGAATATATATATATATATTATTTATTATTATTTAGATTATATTATATATTATTAATTTTAATTTATATTAATTTATTATTTATTATATGTATTATATTTATTATTTTACTTATTTATATATTATTTTATAATATTATTATTATTATGAGCACGCTCCTCTCCCTCACCCTCCCTCCCAATCTCTTCCAGAGTCCCTCCTCTTTTCTCCCACGTGAACTGAACCAATCCTAATTCAGGCTTCCCTATTGATTCCCCAGATTAAAGTTCAAGTAAGTGACCGCAATTAATTAATGAGAATATTTAAGTCCCCC
>JABUQX010110039.1:0-2500 GCA_015478945.1 Trachelipus rathkii | reverse complement strand
CGCTGTGTCGTCGCTTCTTCAGTCTTGCTCGTGTGTCTGTCTGATAATATATATAGGTCGTCGTGTATATGTATGATGATGTGTGTGTTATGTGTAGTTGATGTGTTAGTGTTTGTTAGTATTGTGTGTTATATGATAGTGTTTGAGTGTGTGTGTGTGTGTGGTTGATGTGTGTGTGTTTTTAGTAGTATTTGATGTGTGTATTAGGGGCTTAAGGCTCTAGCCTTTACTTTAAGATATTGATAAGCAATGTTACGAGCGACTATTAATGGTATGTGTTAATTGTACGTAATAACCCATTTAAGTATAATAAATTATATATTATTAACATTATTAGCTACAATTAAAAAGCTAGATCAAAGTATAGACTTTTCAATTAGAAATCGTTTACGGAGATTGTATATTGATTCTCCTGTAAAAATTATGTGATACTGAAAAGGAAATTGGAGATGATGGATGGATAACGAGGAAATGGAATCTGTCACTTTAAACTTAAACAAAACATTACATTAATAAAATATAAATTAAATAAATAATAAATAAAAAACTATCATTATAGGCAGAAGAGAAGTGGACTTGCCGTAAGCATTTACCTAAAAGGAATTCAATATAATGCTGAGGTTATTCACTATATTTAGGGTATATAGCGATGGTTACGAATATATATAATTATCGGTACAGGAATTCCAGAATATATATTCCTTATATGAATAAAGGTATTATTTTGTCTAATATGGTGTGGCCACAAGTAATGAAGTAGTTTCCAAATGCAAACAGAGAACCATAATTAAAATAATTTATTTTTTATTATAATTTATAAACAATTATAGTGGAGAATTTTTAATTTTATGACAGTGATATCGAGTAAAAAGCAAACTTTTGTGTGAGAAATTTGATCTCAGTACGGTGGCAAAAACAGAAATAAACGAAATAGAGTAGGTTGATCTATTAGTTCTTCATATATTGCCATGAATAACAAATAAATATATGTTAATTATATGAATTTGTCATAATAATAAGTATAAATTATATAAATTGACTCATTTATCTCATTTTGGAGAGTAGTCTAGAATAATAATACATACTGTACACATTTCATCACCAGTTTAATATATGTATTCCTTTATTAGTATAATAAATTTATTTTTAATTTATATGTTTCGCAGTAGAATAAAATCTGATCTTAATATGTTAAACATTGAGCGTTTCTTATGATGTTTATTATACATCATTATTTAAATTATATTATCTGTCTTTTAATAGTTAATATAAATTAAGTAAGATTTATAATTATGTTATTAATTATATATTATCTATTATCATTTTATTTTGTCCTTTATTATTTTTTTTATTAAGTAGGTAATGGCCCGTGCACTCTCTGTGTCTTACCCCACGTAAATAGTGCCGCGCCATTGATTAATATTTATAATTTAATTAGTTAATTAATATGTATTAATTATATTTATTGTATATGATTAATTATAATTCTATTATTATTTTTTGTATATTTAGTTAACTTTTAGAAATGTTTTAATTTAGTAATTATATATATTTATATTTGTATAAGTTCTCAAGAAAACAGAGGAATTTTGCCGACTATTTAAGACCGGCATCGAAGGGCAGATACTTCGGGCAGTTGAAAGAATATCAACATACCTGACGTGTTGAGTGGTGTTTAATGTGGGCTCATGGAATAAAAGTCTGCCGACCTTCCCAAGAGTTGTCCGCGACTGGATTACAAATCACTGTAAAAGAATGAACTTTCACATCCAGTATTAGCCGTTTTAACACTCATTGAAGTACATTACTACCAACTGAATTAAAAATTCGCAAATAAGTCATCCGTCCTGTTCCCAAGAGCTTCTGACAACCTCGTCCTTCCGAAAAACTCTCGATCGATTTCAATTCCTATCATACAACTGGTAAGATCTTTGAAAAATTAGTCCATGCACAACTTAACTAATTATTTTTTTCTTGAAAATGGGCTTTTATCACAAAATCAGTTTGGTTTCACCAAAAAAACGCAACACAGAAGATGGATTGATATTTATATGAAAAACTATAGCAAAGCAACTAAATAACACCGTGTCTTATAGTGTCTACTCTTCTTCTAATGTTGAAGTC
Organism: Trachelipus rathkii; assembly: GCA_015478945.1. NCBI lineage: Eukaryota > Metazoa > Arthropoda > Malacostraca > Isopoda > Trachelipodidae > Trachelipus > Trachelipus rathkii. Next base: position 376 of record JABUQX010110039.1, on the reverse strand, counting down.
ATTCATCCTTTCCACACAACCTTACTCTTAAGCAAAGTTAGAGAGACTTGTATCACTAATGTCACTACAATGGTTTCACCAGATCTTACTTATCGTGACCGAACACAATGAGCGTTCATGTTGGAGACACAATTCATTATCCTCACATTGCTCAAAATTTCCCACGGTGTACTCAGGGCTACTATTAGCTGGGGCCGCTATTGCTTGTAATATATATATCTAATGACATTACCAAAATTTGTCACCAGTTCAAGTACACTCTCATATGCTGACGGACGACTGGCAATCTTAATATCAGTCGAATATAAACACACTTACGATAAAGTAAATTAATTAATTAGAAAACATGCATGATAGAAATGTTAAATTCGAGAAA
>JABUQX010110038.1:0-17781 GCA_015478945.1 Trachelipus rathkii | reverse complement strand
AACCCCCTTAAGGGCAACAAAACCTCCAAAAGAAGAAAAGAGAATTTTAGTTCCTTTTTTTGCAAAGCCACCCCAAAGGAATTTTTATTTCCAACAAAACCAAAAAAAAGGGCCCCCCCAAAACCCTTTTTCCTGGGAACCCCCCTTGCCTTTGATTTTTTCCCTTTTTGGGGGTTCTTTGAAGAAAAACATTCCCCCCAAAAACTGTTTTTCAATGAACTCAACCCAACCTCTTTGGCCCCACCCCAAAAAAACCCTTTTTTTCCCCCTTCTTCATCCCCAAAAAAAAAAAAAACATTTTTTTTACCTTGGTTTTTAATTTTTAACCTTTAAATTATTTTTAAAAAAAAAAAAACTTTCGTATATTTGTTCTCCAATTTCTCACCATCCAAATGATTTCACACCACGACATAGTAAACTTTCATTTAATAATAAAATTACCATGACTTTACTTTTATCTACATTTCTACTTTCAAACTTCCTTTTACACACCCTGCCGAAAACAACTTTCTGCCAAGTTATCTTAAATACCTTCAGATTTCACCACCAAAACCAAATCATGCGCTCTACTCTCTATCCATTTTTTTATCATTTCTAAACACCTTCCCCTACCACCCCTACTTCTAACTTCTTTCATAATCCCATTCCCCCATATACAAATTAAATAAACCAAGGAGACATAACCAATCCCTGTCTCACACTCCACTATTAAATATTAAACCATTAACTTTCAAAAACTATCAATTCTAACCAACCGCTCTTTCACTATCAATTAAGTCTATCGAGACTCGTCATAACCATTACTTTATGATTCCATTCAAAGCACCTACCACCATCGCATTATATCACAACACCTGCCACCAGAGCTTTCTATTAATCCTATTCATACTTAATTTAAATATTTGCAAATCTCAAAACCCTAAATACAATTTATTTCTTCTCTCTCATTTTTCTCTTTTCATTTGTTTCAAAGTGCAAATCTGATTAAAACATCCTATCCTCTACCTTTTCTAAATGCATCTTGTTTCTTCGTCACATCAGTTTTTCCCTCATAGTTTATTAGAGACTACTCCTCCTAAAAAAAATACCCAGGCATATATCTTCCCAACAATACTCAATAAGCTAATTTCCCTTATAGTTCCTGCTGTTCCCCATATCCCCCTTATCCTTATATAATTGTATTATTATTATTATTATTATTATTATTATTATTATTATTATTATTATTATTATTATTATTATTATTATTAATCAAATTTATATTTTGTTAGCTTTAAGATCAAAACCAAAGGCAACTTAACAAAACATCTTAAGTCAAAGGCACATTTTAAGCGATGTACAGAAATGGGGATTATTCCCGTCCCTATTACAGCAAATGATAGCCACGTCAGCGCAGGCCATATTGAAGTATCTGTTAACATGCAGGTAATTGAAAAAAAAAAATCAATATTGTAATTTTACCAATTTATTTATTTTTACCAAAGCCTAAATTTTAGAGCCTGCATCCTGAAATTAAGGTTGCACTTTAGCATGGTTGAGAATAAAACTTGCTCTTCCCCACCAACCCCAAAAAAGTTATATTCTACTATATACCGTATATAGTTATAGTATAGCTTTGAGTAAAAATTCAGATTAATATTAATAGAATTAAATAGAAGTACATTTTATTAGTTTCTTTTACGGTATTGGACGGTTACCATTGCCATAAGGATTTTGCACTAGTAGTTGTCCTGAAAAGAAAGTTTTTATTCTTAAGTGTTGTAAAACAATTACAAATGAAACTATATCAAAGAAATAAAATTTTAAATTTTAAAACATTTATTCCTTTAAATTTGCACAATAAAATGTTTTATTATATACCAACTATTAGGTAGCCAAAATAAGATTAATTTCAAAATTCCTTGTATACTCTGATGATATTGAGCGTCCTTTTAACTCCTAGTTTGCTTCTCAATTTATTTCATGAAAGACAAAATATTTAAACAATCTTTTAACTTAACCTTGATCTTGTAGGACAGCAGTAAATTACAAAAAAAAAATCTCACAAACCCCCTCTGGAAGTTTACTATCTTTTACCATATTACATTTATATAAGTTTCTACAAACTGGATAGATTCATGTTTTTCTGTGAATTTTTTGTCAAATATCTGAATGGGGAATCCGCTCAATAGTCCATCAAAGATAAACTAAATAAAGAAAATTTGAATTCTTAAATGTGCTACCTTTATGCCATTGTAAATATAAAACTTTTTAACATGCAAATGAAATTAAATGTATGAAAATATTTATTCATTTAAAATTGTGCAATGAAAAAATTTTTTTTTTATTATGTATCAACTAAAAAGTTGCCAAGCTAAAATTCATTTCGTAATTTTTTATACACCATGACAAGCTTAGGGCTTTCTTATTAGCCTTGAATTTGTATAATGCTGGTGTGATATTTTTCTTTCTTTTAGTGGGGGGGGGGGGGGGGGTTGTAATGTTTGCTGAAGGGCAGGATCTATTGAGAGTTATTTACTGTAAAATTGACATCCTAGCATGTCAAGATGGACTTTTAAAGGGAGAATTTTTGCTTCAGTTTGTAGATGATGGATGGGTTTGAGGGAAGGCTGCCTGTTATCCTTAGAGCTTTATTTTGCATAGTTTCTTAATATTGGATTGTGATATTATGGAAGCTCAAGCTGGTGCTGCATAATTTAGGAGGGTTCAGATATTATACTGTGTACTATTGAGAGAGTTTCTTTGTTAGCCAAAGTTTGTTTGTTAGTGTTTTCAGTTCATTTAATTGGTGTAGCTCTTGAAATGATATTGTTGATATGATGAATGAATGTCATGCGAGTGTCAATGGTCAAAGGGCAAACCTAAGATGGTGGGTTGTATGCTGAGAGGTTGTCTGTTGTTTGATAGAAATATTGGACCATTGGTGGGATGGTGATAGATTCTTTTCTATCTTGGGTGAGTAGGATAATATTGGATTTTTGAGATGATGCAGTCATTCTGTTCATTGTTAGCCATTGTTTTAGTTGGTTTATGTTTTGGTGTAGTTCTCTGCATGCTATATTTATAGAAGGATTTTGAGCTGTGATTGTTAGATTATCAGCATAACTATTAATTTTTATGAAAGGGGGAAGTGGAATGAAGGAATTTGTGCATTGAAAGGTTAAAGAGTGTAGGTGAAAGAAAGGCTCTCTGCGAGACCATTAAATAATTTGTATAAACGGGAGGATTTGCGTCCTTGGATGACTAGCTGTGTGCTGGATAGAAAATTTACTATTTTTTTGTCTTTGATGGTTGTTTTGTGTTTAAAACTGTCTATTAAAAGGTGACGGAGGACTGTATTGAATGCCTTTTTAATGTCTATTACTGAAAGATAAGTACTTTGAGGGGTTGGGGGGTGGGAGTTTGGTTGAAACCTTTCAGGATTTGTTTGGTTAGATCAGTTAGGAGTATGGTAGTAGAATGCTTCTGTCAAAAACCATGTTGTGAGTATGACAGAGAGATTATGTGTGTAGTTATTTTGTTTAGTATGGTTTTTTCTAGTAGTTTGTATATTGTTGATAATAGAGAGATGGGGCGATATAATAAAGGGTCGGAGGAGTTATTTCAAAGATTTAGTTTAGGTGTAATGATAGCATTTTCCAGATAGGGGGTATGAAGTTTAGGCCTATGGAATTATTTATATTTGTACTAAATGAGTTAAGGCTGTGTAATACAGCTGGTTTTCATTAGGTGTTTGAGGTGTTTGTTCGATGTATATCTGGGCCAGTTGAATTGCTTAAAATATATTTATTTTATTTTTAGTTCTTATTGTTTTTGTGTTTATTATAGGGTTTGTCAGAGCAGACCAAGGATCAGGCACAGAACATGTATGACGATGAAGATGATGATGATGATGAGGAGGAGGATGATGAAGATGACGATGATGATGATGAAGATGAGGATTATGACGAGGATGATGAAGAGGAACTTTCTTACACCTCACATCGTGAAGAAGCTAAACACTGTAAAATGTCAGATTCTTTTGTCTTAAGTCATGATAACCGTAATTTTGTTTCATCAGCTCTTTATCATCCGTCCATTTCATGCGAAGAAAAATCTGGTCATGTGTCTTCTACATATTCCCATTCTGAATTCTCAAGGGACTCTGGTCCCTATCCTGAAATGGATCTCAGTACCTCCAAACCAGATAGAAATGATGATACAACTCCAATAGACCTTAGTATTAAAAGGCCTTCTGTTATAACTGCTTGTAATTATCAAGATTCCACAAGTGAGAGGGATCAAACTATTAGACCCAATCATCTTCCAATACCAAAAAAAATTGCAGCAGAAATAAGTAAATCTCCCACAGCACCAACAACTCCTATAAAAGAAAATGTGAATGATATTTTGTCACCTGTTACTGAATCATCATTGCTTTTAAAATCCATTTATGATACTACGTATAGAGTTTCTTCTTCAAATTTGGAAAAAATTTCTCAAGCAGATCCAATGAAAGATACTTCTTGTGGCCCTATGCTACAGACTTATTTGACTGAAAGAGCTGTTTTAGACTCTACACGAAAACGTTACCAGTATCTCCATACTTCAGTTGAAGACCAATCTCTTAGTAATGACCAGAATTTTTCAATTGTTTATTCTGGTTCATCTTCAGGTACAAAATCTTACACATCAAGCGCAAGTTATCATTCACCCTCACAAACTTTGGTGGTTTCATCAGCTTCAGGAGCTGCTTGTCTAGTTCCCATTACTTCCAACAGTTATGAAACTGGTCTCTCTTACCCAGTAGTAAGTTCAAGTATAAGTGTGTCTAGTTCTGATAAGCTAGTCAACATTTCTCATATGACAACATCACAATCCTCCGTTTCACAAGCATCAAAGTCTTTCAGTACGAAATCAGCAAGTCAAAAGAGCGAGCCTCAGATTGTTTCTTCTTCTTCTTCTACTTCTTCTTCTTCTTCTACTTCTTTTTCTACTTCTTCTTCTTCTATAGCAACAGCTATTACAACTAGTTCGAAGACTTCTGATGGTAGAATAATTCGAGCAGGACGAAAAAGTGGGAAAGCTGGTTCAGGATTTTCTTTGTTTAACGCATCTAGCTCCATGCCAACATCTCCTGCCAATTTAACAGTTATAAACAACTGCAGTGGTGACACAAAAACTTCTTCCTTTATAGCCCCAAGCGGTGTTATGCCTTCGTCACATAATAATAAATTAGGATCGGATGATGGAAAGTGCAAATGTAATGTTTGTCACAAGGAGTTTGCCAAGCAAGGCCAGTTACGACTTCACATAAATATACATTATATTGAAAGGCCTCATCGTTGTGAGTCATGTGGCATTTCTTTTCGTACTAATGGACACTTGCAGAAGCATAAAAGATCTGTGAGCCACTTCAACAAAGTAAGTTTTATACTTCAACTTTGTAAAATTGAATTTTGTAGTAAATAATGAAAAAATATTTTTTGTCAAAGTTAAGTTAGTGTTTGGTATTCTTACTTGGGTTGGATTTTAAACCCGTGAGTGATGGCAGAAATAGAAGCATTAAAAAATTTGTTTGAATTTGTAATAAGTAACTGAAGATAAATATTTAATGTTACAGGTAAATATGAACATGACGTTCGGAACACCCAGCACAGATAACCCTCGTCCATTCAAATGTCATGATTGTAAAATTGCCTTTCGTATTTACGGTCACTTAGCAAAGCATCTTCGATCGAAATTGCATATCATGAAACTTGAATGTCTTGGCAAGTTACCATTTGGAACGTATGCCGAAATTGAGAGATCTGGAGGTAATCTTAATGAAATTGATACCTCCGATTGTGAAAATTCCCTCGAAAGCCTTCAGGTTAGTTGATTACTTGCAAAAAAAAGTAAAATTTTTGTTTAGTTTGTATGCATGTTAGTTATGGGACAATACTAAAATAATTTATTGTATCTAAAGTAGTAATTACAATGCTGAAACATGTCTGCTATTGATTTTTTATTAGACATATATGTAACGCTAATTCAAAGCTTATTGCTTATTATCAACAAAGTTTAAGTTTTTAACTTGTGACAATATAATTGAATTTATGGTTTCATATTATAAATTTAGTTGAAATCCAGACCTAGGTTCAGTAAATTTTTTTTTTTTATTAAAATTAAAAAAATTAGTTAGTACAATGAACTAGTTCTAATATAAATCAGTAATGGGTGCAAAAATTTAGGGGAAAATTAAGGCTTAAAAGATTATTTTTTGAAGCAATATTTAAGTTACTATGTTTCTCATTTCTGTCAAAACCAAATTTTAATGACATAATTATATATATCTTACATATTCTCCCAGAAAATATATTCAACCTGTCAGTCAGGTCAGCATCCTTCTTTATTGACCTCTCTGTTTGTAGCTTTTGCTCCCCCATTAAGTTTTCGTCGACGGGCGTCCATGTCTTATAAAGAATCTTCCACTTAGTTCTTGTTGGCCCTTATTCCTCTTTTGCTTGCACTGTTTTTATCTTCAGCCATTTTCTCTTGTATTTTTTTTTCAGTTCGTCCCACCGCATTGTGTAACTTTTCTCCAACCTTCATCACACTAATTTCGGTCCTTTTGAGTTTTGTGTGCCCAGTCATATATTTGATAAAAATGAGTTTAGGATAATTTTTTTTTGTTTCTATATATTTCAATTGAATTTTAGATGATTTTCAATATTAAGAAATTAGCAATTTTTTTTATTTGCAAGGTTAGGTTAGGTTAAGTTGTTTGGTTAAATTAACTTATCTTAAAAAAAAAAAAATATTAAAATTCTCGGAATCACAAACATGTGATATTATGCAGTATTCTAAGCCATTTTCTGCTTACAATGTTAAATTGAAAATGGAAAGCTTCCTTCATACACAGTCTGTACCTTCGCACTTTGGCAAATGTTTTTTTATCTACATATATTTTCTAGTCTTTCATTTTTTCAAAATCTTCAGAGAATACTTCGAATCACTAATTGTAATTGAAATCCTATACTTTTTATATTACATATATATATAAAATATAATTTAATAATAATATATATATATAATATATTATTATAATATATAACTATATAGATATAATATATAAATATATAATATATATAATGATATATATATATATATATATATAAAAGTGAAAAGTATGATTGATTTTGTGTTGGGTGAAAAAGGGAGATGTTGAAGTATGTGTTGAATGTTAAATCAGGTGAGAGGATTAGAATGGATTATCGGTCATTTTGTTGCGCTATGCAAAATTAAGTTTAGTGGGCTTTGTTATGGTGAGGCAATGGTGATACGAAAGAGGTAGAATTAAGAGTGAGAAGTTAATTGAAAACAGTAATAGAGGGATAAGTATCTAAGAAGCACTCGCAAGTTAAATTTCAGGTTGAATGGGAAACTAGTTGAAATTGAACAAATCTGCGGAGCAAATGAAGCAAGCAGTGCAAAGGAAATATGTGGTTGTGAGAAAATTTTGAATCTTGGAAATGTTTAAGCAGTGAGTGTTTAAGGTAAGAGGTGTTGCAAGCGTTAAAAGTTTAGAAACGAAAGCCCTCCAGAGTCCAAAGGCCAATGATGATGTTTCAAAAGAGAGATGTTTTGAATTATATAAGGAGAAAAACAGAAATACTAAAAGGGCGCAACGTAGAGAAAAGAAGAGGGTAAATGAGCAGTTTGGGATTAGGATGAATATGAACAGTTTGGAAGGAATAGGAAGCTCTTCTTGGAAGGAAGCGGCGAAAGGGTAAGAAATGAGAGATACAGGGGAACCTGCTTTAGAATAATGAGTAGGGATGTGTCTTTGTAGCTCGTGAAAATGGATGTGAGGGGGAGTATGGAAAGAACACTTCGAGAATCTGTATAATATTAACAGTAATGCAGAGGTGATAGTGAATGTTTGTGGGTTTGATGGTTGCAAGAAGAATAGGTATTTGGGAATTGAGGTTCATTAGTAGGATGAGGTAAGGTAAGTGAGAAAGTTAAAGAATGGGAATCTGCAGGTATAGATGAAATTTTGAAAATGATCAGGAATGGAGGCGAGATGGTGATTGATTGGATTTGGTAGTTGTGTTAATAAAGCGTTTAAGGAGGGTATAGTTCCGAGGGAACTTATTAAGGGTGAAGGGATGATAAGGAACTTTAGGAATAAATTAGTGGAATTTAGTTATTGAGTGTTTTAGGGGAAGAATTTTGGTTAGAAGAGTGCGTCGAGTGACTGGAAGGGGACTGATTAATGAAGAACAAAGTGCATTTAGGGTGGTAGAGGTATGTGGATCAAATCTTTAACATTGAAACAAATTGACTGAGAAAATGAGAAGAAGAAGAATAATTTGTATTTGAAGGTTTTATGGATTTGCAAACAGGGCGTATGATATGAGATTAATATGGGAGCTCTATGGCAGGTGTTGTAATATATGGTGTTTGGTGGTAGGCTTTTGAATGAATCAAAAGTATGTATGACATAGTGAAGCGTTGTGTAAGAATAAATGCTGTCAAAAATAGATTGGTTAATATTAATAGCGGAGTGAGCAGGGATGTGTTATGTTCCCCTTGTTATTCAATTTGTATATGGATGGGGTTATGAAAGAATAGAGATGGAGGGGGGCAGGAAATGGTGTTAGAATGATGGAAAATGGAGGGAGGGAGGGTGCCCTAACCTATTTATATGTCGTATGATTTGGTGTTTGTGTGGTGCAATCTGAAAGAGAGTTTAAGGAGGAAGTGGTAGACGGGTTTGGTGGGATGTGTTAAAGGAGGGGTTTGAAAGTAAAGCTAACCTAAAGAAGTAAGGTTATTGGTTGTGAGTGAGACGAGTCCTCGGTGTGAAGTTATGTTAGATGATGAGCAGTGGAAAAAGTGTCTGAGGTTTGTTAAATATTTAGGATTATAGGATTGGATGAAAAGGGATGGATGATGCAGAGCTGTTGTAGAAAGTTGTGAATGACATGAAGGTGGCTGTTGATGCAATTAAATCGTGGTGGATGTGAAAGGATCAGTGTGCTAGTGTCTTACATGAGAGTATGTTGTTACCTGTGTATGTATAGTAGTGGCTTAGGTCTGGAATAAGAGGTATAGATCTAAGTTCAATGTGTTCAGATTGGACAATCTTAGGACAATCTTAGGGTGTGAAAAGAATTGATAAAATGAGAATGAACGTAATTAGAGAGTTATGTGGTGGAAGAAGAGGGGTGTAAATGAGAGAATAAATGAAAGTTACATTGAGATGGTTTGGTCATGTGGAAAGATGAATGATTGTCGGTTGGTTAAGCGGATGTATAAGTGGCGAGTGTGTTGGGAATTCACCGGCTGGGAGACCGAAGAAAAGTGGTTGAGTCAGTAAAGAATGTCTAAGAGAGAGAAATGTGAGTTTGGCCAGAGGCGAGAAAAGAAAGGTGCCATAATAGGAGTGAATGGCGGGGTTGCATGTATTGGCCATGCCCACAAACCAGTATTATCATATCAAAAAACAAAATCCGTCGCAAACTTCAATTTTTTTCCTTCAACACTCTTTACTTCACTCAATACACTTGTTTCTTCAGTGTCTCCCAGCCAATCGATGTGATCCAGCCACAATGACGCTATACATCCGTTAACCAACCACATCATCCAGTCTACTTACATAGGGACCAAACCATTTTTAATGCAGCTTGTTTATTCTCTCATTTATTATGCCTTATTTTTCACACCCCACACAACGTGGCCCTAACATTGCTCATTCCTACATTATGCAATTTTTTTTCTCACACCTAACAAACACGCCCCTCCATTATCTCCGCTGAACGATTGGCACCTTAGATCGTATACTCTTCTACATGCATAGTTTCACTGACTATACATTATTGGAAACAAACACCGCTCATAAGGAACCTTAGTGCACTCAAGAGCTAGGTCCCTTTTATTCACCAAGGATTTAATTGACCAGCCGCCTTCCTACCATTTCACAGCTTTATTATTACACTCTGCATCATCCATTCCATTCCCTTTTCATCCAACATGATATGACACCACAGACTCACCTCACCCAATACCATCACCTTAGTCTTATCTACATTTAGCCTTTAAACCCCTCCTTTTAACACTCTATCTACATTTACTTTTAAACATCTTTAACATTTTTATCTACATTTACTTTTAATCCCTCTTTTTACACACCTGCGAAACCCCTCTACCGATCCTCTCAAAACTTTCTTCAGATTTCACCACAGCAAAATCAGAATCATAAGCATACAATAAGGCAGGGCACACTGCCCACCCTCTTCAGACTCTCCATCAGTTCTAAACACGCTTCTTCCTATCCACCTCTACCTCTAATTCTTTCATCACCTCATCCATATACAATTAAATAATCATGGAGACGTAACAACATCCATCCACCCTCCACCCTCTATTAGCATTAAGACTCATTAAACTTGTTCCACTCCTTTTACTTCTCACACACCCTTCACTATCGACATACAACTTTAAATTCATTCAGAAAGCCTACTACAACCCCATGTAATCACTAACACCTGCCACAGAACATCCCTATTAATCCTATTGCCTTTTTCTTTTCAAGTCCATAAAATCTAAATGCAATTTTATTTTTTTCTTTTTTTTTTTTTTTTATTTATGTTTTCGATTGTGATATAGTAATATATAATATATATATATATCATATATATATATATAGTATATATATATATATATATATATCTATATAATATATATATATATATATAATATATATATATATATATATATATTATATATATTAATTATGCATATGATATATATATCTTTGATATGTAGAGAGAGATATAGTGAAATTATGGTCGGAATAAGAAGAATAGATCTGTGCTGAAATCTGCTCAGATGGATGCGTGTTAGGTGTGAGAAGAATTGATAAAATGAGGAATGAAACTATTACAGGGAGTAGTTGTGTGGTGTAAAGAAGGCATAAATGAGAGAATTATCTTTAGTACATTGAGATGGTTTGTTCATATGGAAAGGATGGATGATGGTCGGTTGGTTAAGCGGAGATAGTGGTGAGTTGTGCTGGAAGGCTGAACAAAAAGTGGATTTGAGTCAGTTAAGGAATGCCTAGAAGGAGACGAAGTGAGTTTGGCATTCTGATTTGCGGCGGTTTCTCACTGGGGGATAAAGGGAGAAGTAAAAAGGGGGGGGGGCTTTCTTTACGATCTGCTTCATGTTTTTCTATTACTTTTCTGTTCCGGTGTTTGCTTCGCACCTCACCCCAATCTGGGGATAGGAGGAAGATATATATATATATATATATATATATATATATAATATATATATATTATATATATATAATATATATAATTATATATATATATTAATATATATATATATATATATATATATATATATATATATATATATATATATATATATTATATATATATATATATATATATTAGTTGATGGCTTCGAAGCTGTATGAAAAAGAACCGGCAAAATTACTAGCTTGGCAAAGTCAACAGCAACAAGCTCAACAACAAAAGTTAGGTACTACAGAAAGGGAACGCACAATAAGCAATAGCTCAAATAATTCTGAAGAGTATTCTCTCATAGATGACCAGGAGTGTGGAACGCCGTCTAGTGCATCTACAGGAAAATCTAATGGCGAGGAGTCTGGTAAGATTTTTGGTAGTTATAAACAGTTATATTGAAAAGATTAATCAGCTTAGGTGTATTTTTATCAAGTTATATCATTATTTAGAAAGATTTGAATTTAATAAATTATGAGCAATATGCTTAATAGAAGAAAATAGATTGTTAGTTTTTGATTTTTTGTTTCATTTTCACTCCTAAAGAGAGAGTAAAGCTTCCACTGTCCCTTGTCATTTGTTTCTTTGTTTATATCGCTTTCATTTCCAGTTGCTTTTGTTCACACTCGATGTACTATTTTAGCAAACTTCTGCAGGTTATTACTAGTTTTCCATATTTAACCTCCAAGTTACAATTTAAAGCATTCTTTGATACCTCTTCGTCTCCTTTTATTATATGTCTCACCCTGTCCATTCCGTTCCTTTCTTTAAATATATTTTTTCAATGCTCTCCATATTATATTTTGTGATTATGTAAGACCATCTATCTTCCAAGATAAATTTCTAAAGTTATATATTCATTCAGTGATTGATTTTGAAATTTTCAACATTTCACATCTGTAAAGCATCACTAATTTCACATTGATATTAAATATTGTTCAGTTTTCCAAGAAAAGCCAATCTATCTCCATACCCGATTTAGCTAGGTGGAAATACTCTTTGTCATACCAATCCTCCTGTTTCACCATCAAGGTGCCAACACTACTGACTTAGATAAAGTCATTAATCTCCTCCTTCAATTCACTCTCCTCACTTTTGTTTTACTTTCATGTAGAAGTTAATCCTATCATTATCAACAGTTCCTTGGTTCCAAAGAACTGGGGATACCATGCGCAAAGAGGCACCAGAAATTCGAGATATGCATAAGCGTTTCTAGGGCATAAATAAGTGGTAGCAAAACTCTAACCCAGTTGCCACTACCCTTTTAGTCGCCTCTTACGACACGCAGATTCCCTCTCCCCCCCCCCCCCCCCCCCCCCCCCCCTCCCCCCCCACACATAGTTAATAAATCAATTAGCATAAATCCCAATATTGAAATATATAATTATTATATATATATATTTTATTTGTTTTAATTATAAATTATGAAAAAATTCTTATCGAAATAATTTTGAAAAAAAGATCTAAGTAAGGCGAATAACACTTGTGCATATGAAAAAAGAAATCTATCTTGATACAAAAGCATCGTTCAAATTTTATTTACTCCCATATATGTATATCTTAGCCAATTTGTATTAAGAATTAAAAATTAATTTTTAAATAATTTATTAGGAGATGAGATGATCCTCCCTGAAGTGCAAGATTTCAGGATGCGCCTTCAATTATTAAACGTCTTCTGTCAGTATTATATAATTCCCTTTCATTGGTGTTAATAAATAAAGTGTAGTGTATATATATATATATATATATATATATATATATATATATATATATTATATATTATATATAAATTATATATTATAATATATATATAGTATATAATTATATATATATATATATAATATATATATATCGGGGATATTACTATAACTAAATCTCATCATCTTCCTTTTTGTTTCCCAAGACTGGGGGGTAAGGTGCGTTGCATGCTGAAAAGTAGTATAGAACAATATGACCAACAAGTGTTCGAAAAGAAAGCCCAGCCTACCGCCCCCTCTATACCTATTAGCGAGAACTCGTCGAGGCAGAAAATCCACCCTAGAGCTTCACGGGACCGCGACGGACCTTCACTATGGCATCTCGCTAGTGTAGGGTTCATCCCTTGGCCCAGGTGGGCCACAACAAGAACCCCTTACAAAACCCCGCCATTCACTCCTATTATGCACTTTTCTTCCTCGCCTCTGCCAAACTCACATTCTCTCCTCCAGGCATTCCTTAACTGACTCAATCTACTTTTTCTTCGGTCTCCTAGCCAGTCGATACCCAACACACACACACACACACTACTATACATCCACTTAGCCAACCGTGGCTCAATCGGTAGAACGACAGAGTCACATGGCAATGCCTGGGTTCGATCCCTAGTCCGAGATCCTAGGTAGAAATTACCTAGAGAAGTTCCCATTCTAGAATGGGGCTATGCCCGTGAGGTGTGAACTTTAAAAAAAAAAACTATCATCCATTCTTTTCACATGACCAAACCATCTCAACCTGCTTTCATTTATTCTCTCATTTATCCTTCTTCACGCCACACAACTCTCTAACTCTCTCTAGTTCCTCATTTTATCAGTTCTTCTCACACCTAACACGCCCCTAAGATTGTCCATCTGAACACATTTACTTTAGATCTATACCTCTGTAAGACCCTAGCTTTTCACTACTATACATAACACTGGTAACAACATACCCTCTGTAAGACCCTAGCGCCAAGACTTGTCCCTTTTACATCCACCAAACGATTAATTGTACCAGCGCCCTCCGCCATCACAACTTTCTATTTTACACTCTGCCATATCCGTTCCCTTATCATCCAACTATAACCTAAATATTATACACGGACACTTTTTCTAGCTGCTCACCATCTAACATAATTTCACACCGAGGACTGTCCTCATCACAACATAACTTACTCTTATCTGCGTTTACTTTCCAAACCCTTCTTTTACACACCCTTACAAATCTCTCTACCAATCCTCTCACACTCTTCTTCAGATTCACCACACAAAACCAAAAAGTCATCCGCATATAATAGGTTGGGCACCCTTCCCTCTCTTCCTTCTCCATCATTCTAACACCCATCTCCTGCCACCCCCACCTCTAATTCTTCATAAACCCCATCCATATCAAATTGAATAACAAGGATGACATAACACATCCCTACCTTTACTCCGCATAATACTATACCAACACTTTCGAACCACCCATTTATTTCTTGCACAGCTTCAACTTTGTCATACTACTGTTTGGATTTCATTCAGAAGCCTACCCATCAACACCAGTATATCACTAGCATCTGCCATAGAGCTTCCCTATTAATCCTATCATACTCTGTTGCAAATCCATAAAACCTTTAAATAGAATTTCTTCTCCCTCATTTTCTCAATCATTTGTTTCAATGTTAAGATTTGATCCACACATTCCTCTACCACTCCTTAAACGCACCTTGTTCTTCACCAATCAGTCCTCAGTCACTCGATGCCACTCTTTCGACCTAAATGCCAAGCATATTCTTCCCTACAACACTCAATTAAACTAATCCCCCTTAATTCCTACAGTTACCCTTATCTCCCTTACCCTATATAAGGGTACTATTTTGCTGCTCTCCTCCAATCTCTCGGAACTATACCCTCCATAAACGTTTGTTACACCAACTTCCAAATCCAATCAGATTCACCATCTCGCCTCCATTCTGACATTTACCAGTAATTTCATCTACACCCGCAGATTTACCATTCTGCAACTTTCTCACTCTACCCATCACCTTACTAATGACCTCATTCCCAAAATATATATTCCTTCTTGCACCATCAAACCGACACACATTCTCTATCACTTCTTCATTACTACCAATGTTATACAGATTTTCGAAAGTATTCCTTCCGACTCTCTTCCTCCATGCATTTCATAAGTTACAGAAATAGCACCATTCCCTATTTCACTATTCTAAGCAGATTCCCCTTATTCTCATTTCTTAACCTTTCGGGCTTCCTTCCAGAAGAGCTTCCTATTCCTCCTCCTCCCAAACTGTTCATTTACCTCTTTTTTTTCCTCCTACGTATGCACCTTTTAGTATTTCTTTTTTCCCTAAATAATTCAAAACATCTTTCTTTTGAAACTTCATCAGGGCTTTTAGTACATGTAACCACGCTTCTTTTTTACTTTTAACCGCTGTGCATCACCTCTTCATTCCACCACTCACTGTTACATTCTTACTTCCTAGCTTAGCACATCCACATACTTCTGTTTCACTATGAACAAACGCTTCCTTCATTTTGCTCCAGATTGTTCCAGTTTCAAACTTGTTCTCATTCAACTGATTTTACTTGCGAGCACTCTTAAATACTATCCTTATTCACTTATCTTCTCACTCTATTCTACCCACTTCCTTCCTTAATCACCTTCCTCTCCACCAAGCCGCCCACTAACTTAATTTTGCATTAGACATGATCCGATAATCCCATCCTAACCCCCTCACTGATTTAACAATCCAACACACACTTCAACATTCTCTCACCAACACAAAATCAATCATACTTTTCACTCGATACCACTTCTACCTACACCAACTCTAGTATACCTTGATGAATACTCTTGTGTTTAAAGCAAAGTATTACTTACACACATACCTCTCCTCGCTCAGAAATCAAATCACCTCTACCATTCTCATTTTCTCTGGACACCCCAAAACCACTTGTTATTCCATCCCTTTTTGATCACCATCCAACCATAGGTCACCCAAACGCAATTTCAATCTAAAAGCTCGCACTCACCCCACCAACATTCATTCATATGTTATTCCCAGAAAATCGCTTTCTTAACCATTACCCTCAGATGGACGCATATGTCACAACCACACATTACCTTGACCTTTCCAAACAAATTTAACCATTAGAATTCTAGGACTCAAACACACAAAGTCTACCATTGCTCTCTACACCAAGTCCCTCATCAGAATTGCAAAACTCCTCTCCCCCTCTCATTCTCTTCCACACCACTCAATTTCACCGTTCTGTTTCTTCTATCTTTGTTTCAGTCACACGAGCAAATCAAATTTTTGCTTTTTCTAAATACATCATCACCTCTCTTCTCTCTTCTCAACATTATTCCTCAGACATCCACGTACCCATTACGATTCATACATTTTCGCCGAAAGATAAGAGGTCGTTTATGCCGATCACGACCTTCTCCGATGGCATTCAATTAGCCTTTCCGGGCAAAAGGTTAGAATTGTAATGGGCAACCAACCCAAAACTACCACCGGCCCCTTTGGCGTCCCGTCTTACGACACGCAGGAAATTACGAGTGGCCAATTCTTCTCACCCAACAATATAGAGTATAAGGGTAGTATTGTCTGTAAGATGTCTAAAGAAGAGGATGTGGATATAAGTACCTAACATTGGCCAACTTTGTATAAAAACTTGTTATTAAATAAATTGAACTAACTGTAACTTTTTCTTAAAAATTACTTGATCATTTTCATATTCTTTGCTTTGAAAATTACTGCTCTAGTTTTAGTGATTAAATTACCTGAAATATGGTAGTATCGTCGAGTATTGTTATTCTATGTTGTCTTTTTTTCAAATTTTTTTGGGAAATGGTGGTTTGGATAACTTTTGAAACCAGTTGTTCAAGTTGACCCCCACCTTCTTCAGTTTGAATGTTAATTATTAGTTTTCGATATTCTAATTTATATTTATAAATGGCTTATTTGAGCATTAATATATTAATATGTACAATGGTGAAACTTTTAAACCATTTAAGGGCACAGGTCCACATCATTAAACCACTGTCAAGTTTTTGGTTTACCTCTCTATAACTTTTTATAGTAATTATTCAATTCTCAAATTTTTTAAAGTATTATGTGTTAAAAGTTGATTAGTTTACATACCTGAGATATGGCGGTCTTCATTTTTTTTTTTTTTTTCTATTTTTTTTTTTTTGAACATTGCGTGAGTGTGATTGTTATGTTTTCAACCTCAACAGGCAAATAAGTGTATTGAGAAGTTGGACAGCATCTGCTTCGAAAAAAGTATCCTTTTTATGAACTGTAGATGTTGTTGGGTATTTCTGCTTCGTTTGTAATCCTCAATCATATTTCCCCAGGTGAGTTTTAGAGGATTGAAGAAACTTACATCAAAAGGTTGGGGTTTTAATAAATAAATTAAATAATAAAAATAATAAAAGCAATAAATAAATAATAATTTTATTACTTTTTATCAAATTCCATTACTTTTGAAACACTTATAGAGTGTTCAATGTTACACAACGTGTTGTTCAAAGTTCCCCCCCCCTAGTTTAACACTTAACTTCGAAACTAAAAAAAAATTTTTTTAGTCATTATTGTTTTTTTCATCCTGATACATAGGGACAAAAACTACCAATTTTTATTCATTTTTAAAAATTCCTTCTGCCCCAATGGGGGGAGACTTTTTTGGGCGAAGCATTTTTTGGCCAAATTTTTTTTTACATTTTTCCAGATAAAACCTAAAGTTAAAGGCAAGTGCTT
>JABUQX010110037.1:32500-49369 GCA_015478945.1 Trachelipus rathkii | reverse complement strand
CATTCGTTGGTTTGTGCGATAATTCAGACGTTGCTATGATAAATTTTTGTCAAATATTACTGTGTCAATGTAAACGTTAATATGGTAGAGATATGCTTGGAAAAAAAGTATGAATAGGTTGCCGTTTGCATGTCATAGTTACTTTACCTTGCGTTAAGTGTGGGAATTGTTAATGTTAACTGTTTATTAGTACGTAAGGTATGTTAAGTTTTGTCGTTGTACATTATTTTCTAGTTCATATGATGCTATGTTAGCTTTATTAATGTGAAAACATTTGTTATATAGTAGCATATATTCGCTGGTTAGTATATAAAGAACCCATTTTGTGCGGTAATATCCGAAATGATACTCGAAATGCGACGTAATCAATAGTGTTAATGTAAAATTAACATTGATATAAGAGATAGCGCTTGAAAGTGAATAGATACGTTTGTACGCTGTTAGTATTTACTGTTGTTAAGTATGAAACTTTGTTAATGTTAGTAGTTTATCGCGTAAGGTGTGTTAGGTTTTGTCATTGCATTATATTCTTAGTTCTTGGTAATGCTATGTTAGTTTATTAATGTGAAAACATTGAAGCATACAGCATATATTCGTTGGTTAGTATAAAGAACTTCTTATTTTTGTACTCTGGTGTTTGTTTGAAATGTATAATTTCCGATATGACCTGAATCAAATAGGATCTATGCACTGTTATCGACTGGGATGGGTAGTGAGGGCGGTTAGGGGACGAGGTTTGATTCATCGATTTTACCGTTTAAATTTGGCAAACTATTACACTTTTACTATGATATTTTATTCAAAGAACTGACTTTTGAAGAATTGATAATCTCTGCTATTTTTATGTTATTTTTGGCTAAAACTTTGTTATGTATTATTCGTTAGGATTATGATATTTAGGTAAGGTTATGATATGTTTTTTTAAGTATACACAGAGTAAATCGTCCTGCAGCATATAGTCACTGGTCTGTATGATAATCGGACAAGGCGAATATTCTTTGATAACGTTACTGTGTCTTCTTTGTAAGGATTAACGTTAATATATGAGATATGCTTGAAAGCATGAATAGGCCGCTTGCATGCAGTGTTAGCTACTTACTGGCATTAAGTGGAACTTTGTTAGCCGTTAATAGTCATTCGTGCAAGCGTGTTAGGGTTTGTCGTTGTACATTATTTTCTTAGTTCAGCGTTGGCTGCTGTTAGTTTCATTTGATGTGGAAACTTATTACGTTAGGAGTTATGGCCTGTTGATCAGTATGATAATCGTACAAGGTTATGATACATTTTTGTTAAATGTTACTGTGTCAGTGTAAGATTAATGTTAATATGTTAGATAGGAGATATGCTTGAAAAAGTATGAATAGGTTACGTTTTGCATGCAAATGTTAGTTACTTTACTGGTGTTAAGTGTGGAACTTTTGTTAGTTAATGTTAACAGTTTTATTCTGTAAGTTGTGTTAGGTTTATTGTTGTACATATTTTTTTAGTTCATGTTACGCCATGTTGGGCTTCAACATGTGGAAACTTTATTAGTTAGAGTATATTCTTTTGCCGCATGATGTTCAACTGCTGTTGTGATAAATTTGTTAAATATTACTATGTTAATATATAAATTAACATTGTTATGTTAGAGATATGTTTGACAAAGTGTGAATAGGTTACGTCTCTGTATGCTGTTACTTATCAGCGTATAAGTGTTGAACTTTGTTAACGTTAACAGTTTATTCATGTTTAAGGCATGTCAGGTTTGTCGTTGTGTATTATATTCATTGTTCAGATGAACTATGCTAACCTAACAAAGTTTTCATATTAATAAAGTTTTATTAATATGAAAACTTTGTTAGGTTAGCATATATTCGTTGGTCTGTATGATAATCGGACAAGGTTATGATATATTTTTTGCTAAATGTTACTGTGTCAGTGTAAGATTAACGTTAATATGTTAGAGATATGCTTGAAAAAGTATGAATAGGTTACGTTTTGTACGCTGTGTTATTACTTTACTGTATGGTGAAGAACTTTGTTAATGTTAACAGTTTATTCGTGTGTAAGTTTGTGTTAGGTTTGTCTTTGTACATAATTTTCTTAGTTCATGTTACGCTATGTTAGCTTTATTGATGTGGAAACTTTATTACGTTAGAGTATATTCGTTGATCAGTATGATAATTAACCAATGTTGTGATAAATTTTAGTTAAATATTACCATGTTAATATAAATTAACATTGTTATGTTAGAGATATGCTTGACAAAGTGTGAATAGGTTACGTCTTTGTATGCTTATGTTGGGTTACTTTTACTCTTTGTTAAGTGTGGAACTTGTTAACGTTAACAGTTTATTCAAGTTTAAGGCGTGTCAGGTTTGGTCACAGGGGTATTATATTCTCATAGTTCAGATGATGCTAAGTAAGCTTTATTAATGTGAAAAACTTTGTTACGTTAGCATATATTCGGTGATCAGTATGATAATTAAACTAGGTTATGATAATTTTTGTTAAATATTACAATTGATCAATAGATCAATAGATCAATAGATCAATAGATCATGGATGATGTGGGCAGTGTGGTATGGTCGGTTTGATTTACTGATTTACTGATTTAGGGTATGTAAAACATTACAATTTTACTAAAAAATATGACTTGAATCAATAGATCAATAGATCAATAGATCAATAGATCAATAGATCATGGTTGGACAGGAGTGTAGGTTGGGTGTTTGATTTACCGATTTACTGCTTTTAGGTACGCGTAAACGTAAATTGTTATAAACACGGTATTGCAATTTATTTTATTTAATTATTTATTTATTATTATTTTTATTTTATTTTTTCATGCCCTGAAAACCACCACTGAAAACTGCCAGACTCGATAACATGGCGGCGGCGATACCTGCTACTGTTGTTATAAGAATGTTTATTAATCCCCAGCACCGCACCGTCCAGCAGGCCCCAAAAGCCAACCTCCGACCCCTCTGACTCTGGAATCCTTCTCTGTGACTCCTCCTCCTCATTCTTCTTCCCTTTCCTCCTTCTCTTTACTTATCCTTCTTTCCTTCCTTCTTCTTTCCTCTGTTTTGCATTTCCATGCATTTTTTCTTTTTCAAAATGGGTCCCGTGAGTCTGATAATCGCGGAACGATGATAGCCATTACCCGTATGTGGACAGAAAGATTTCCAAATCAATCTTCTTTACTGACTAAATTTAATTTTAAAGCCCCCCCTCACTGAGGGTAGTGGATTTTAAATCTCGCCCACAGACGAGATAACGTCACCCTCAACCCCTCCTTCTCAAATTTTAACCTACATGATAACTTCCTACACCAGCAGTATATATTCAGAGCCATAGGCTGATGGAGCTGGAGTTCGAACCAGAGTATGAAACGACTTTGCAGAATTGCTGGTCGCAGAATCGATTCTTCGGGAACAGTCTTCAGAGCAAAAAATGTCAAACCCTAATATGGTACTCCTAATTTTTGGGGGTGTCTCCCATGGGGAACGTAGGAGGCACCGCCCATGACGATTACGTCATCAATGCCTGATCCGAACTCGTCTTAAGCCCAATCTCACCTGCCGCCACAAGGGCTTAAGCGCAATATTCACGTCGACCCTCGGGGAGGTACCCCTATATACATCCTAGAGACTTGCAATTTCTGAATGTTTCCCATCTTCCATACATAGAACTATATTCCAAGTCTCAGACCGATAGCTCTATACTTTTTGGAGAAAAGTGGGGGGCAAACTGCTGCATCACCACTGTAAAGTTTATAATTAAAATTTAATATCTTAATTTTTTTTTTCGTGAAAATAGGTTCATTTGAAAGAATACATTACATAATACAAATCAAAGATTTATGCAAAATTTAAACATAAAGTGTAAGAATCATCGCCATTTTCGGAATAAATTTGGGTAGTTTTTGAATCAATTATAAAAGGTGACTGCTCTTGCTTCTTCGAAAAAGTGGAGAGAAAATTTGAAGACAGTGTACTAATCGAATTTAATTTTTTACTCTATTTTTTTCCTATCTAGGAATCTAATAAACACTCGTTTTATTTAAAAAAAAGTCTAAAATAAACATTTGCTTGTTCTTAATACACATTTCGGATAAAAATAATTAATATATTTAAATTATACTATCTGAATTTCAAAGAAAAACAATAAGGTATGCATTATACAATTATAAGATAAAGAAAACTGTAAAATAAGGATAACTCTCAAATATCTCATAAATATTATATATATATATACATAAACATATTATTATTAAAGGGAGGAAGAGTGAGGAGGAGAGAGAGAGAGGAAAGAGCCAGTGGATGGAGAAGGAAGGATTGAATGTATTTACAATTTATCTCAAATGAATTTAATTATTACTCCATCTCCTAATTTTTATATAAAGTTTCTCTCTCTCTCTCTCTCTCTCTCTCTCTCTCTCTCTCTCTTCTCTCTCTTTCAATTTATTTTTTTTAAAAACTTTTATATTATTTTAAACTTCTCAATTTTTGTGATTTTGATTTTCCTTAACTAATAATAAATAAAATTATTGTTAATAATTAGCTATTAAAAATTAATAATGTTTTAATTATATTATCATATTTATAATTAGAAATTAATAAAGTTTTAATTATATATCTTTATATATAACCCTATAATTTTAAAATGGGCTTAGTAAATTTAACATAAGACTTTCAATTTGAATTTATACTGTAAATTTATGCTAAGAATTGATTTTATAATTTTATAACAAATTAAATGAACTTACAAAATTAATTATATAATTTTAATATAATTTGAATTTTTAATTGAGCTTTATAATTTTATAATCTAGTTTTTAAATTAGCATTATTTATTTATTTACATTACTCTACACACATATTGCTTACACAAAGCACAAATGAGATTAAAAGTTCTAAATATGCGGGAGAGCAAGAGATATAAATATGTTTATATATATATATTATATATATATATATATATTTATTTTTATATATATATATATATATATATATATATATATATATATATATATATATATATATATATATATATATATATATATATATATATATATATTGAAATGATAATGTCTTTTTCTGTAACTATTCGCTTTTTTTTTTAGCCTCCTTTTTCTGCGGGAGGTAAGGTTACGTTCCTTTACAAGGACCCTGTTATGGTGAAAATGAGAGACAAAAGGGGATTGAGAAACACGAGAAGTATTGGTTTTTTTCTTATATATAATAAATAATATGAGTAAATAAGTATTTTAATAGCAATCCTAACTACCTATGGCTGTCAACTTTAATTTATAAATACCCTATTAATACCTAAGCTAAATATTATATATTATTTCATAATAAAATATACAAAGCAATGTAAATTCGTATTATGTCTATTATTTATAAGTTCAATTTATTTACAAAAGTACTGGAGTAATACTTCCTTTAAACGTCGTTATTCAGACGATAACCCTTCGGAAGATGCTGTTTACTCCTTTTATGCTACGTTGGTCTTGTCCTCTAACCCTGACCTTCCTATAATGGTCAATAGGTTGAATCCTTCGGTAAGTCCTAAGTATATGGATCAGCCTGATCCAACTGACACACAACCTGTGTGAACTTTCGACTTAGGAATATTCCGTGATCTGACTTAAGTCTTAGTGGCTAACCTAAGGTTAACCTGGGCCTCTAACTTCGGTCGCAACCTTAGTCGGCGATAAATTGTAGCCTTGGCCTTAATATCTGGTCGTAACCTTGTCGGACTTGACCTCGTCTCTGGGTCCGATCAGAATCCAATCTTTAAGCTGGGTCCTAAACTCGGCTCCAAACTCGTCTCCCTGAAATCATAAAATAACCAACTATAAATGACGCCGATAATTATTCACGCCATCGGAATCATAATTAATAATCATTATAATAATAATAAATAATAATAATAATAATAATAATAATAATAATAATAATAATAATAATAATAATAATAATAATAATAATAATAATAATAATAATAACTTCCCTCCTATCTGAAATGAGTCCACTAATTCCCAAAGTTTTCAATAACCTAGCACTCGATTCAGTCATTTCGATAATACAAAAAAACTAGGCCAATAATATAATAGACATAGACACTAGCTCACTCATGACCCCTAAATATAATAATGAAAATAGCAATAACGATACTAATAATAATAATAATAATAATAATAATAATAATAATAATAATAATAATAATAATAATAATAATAATAATAATAATAATAATAATAATAATAATAATAATAATAATAATAATAATAATAATAATAAACACCTTTCCTTCTTTTACGATTGATAACCTAATTTTCGTATGCGTGCCCCCTTTCTCAATGTGGGCCCCCCATATCCTTTTTACCGGTTTGTAAGTGTTTCCACACACACACATATCGATACCCACACACACACATACATATATATATATACATATACACATATATATATATATATATATATATATATATATATATATATATATATATATATATATATATATATATATATATATATATATATACATATACGAGGAGAGAGCATGAGAGAGAGAGAGAGAGAGAGGAGAGAGCAGAAAGAGAGAGAGAGCATATGAGCAGAAGCTATTCTTCTATACCATTAGGCATTCTTTTTTATACTAAACTCTTTCCCAAGCGATTATGATCACCTGGCATTTTGGCTGAAAGGATGGAATTAAAAGATCCTAGAGACAATGGCATATTCTGAATTAAGGTATTCTTCCTATAAATTTTAAAGTATTTTTTTACTTAAACTTTTTTTATTTATTGCACATTCCTTTGTTTTATTCCTAAACCAGGGGTAAGATCCTATATATCATTTGAGTAATACTTCATACTCCTTGGGACGAACTGAGAATTTGTGTCACTCTAAACTTTTTCGTTATATCCATTCCCTAATATAGTTTTCATGTCCCAGCAAAGATCCTTATATAGTCAATTCTTTTTTCTATAATGCTCTTGAAGAATTCTCATGATTCTAAATAATGTCTAGCTTATCCGCATCTAATTTCAACACCACGCTTTCAACACTAGTTATTCTAATTAACCTGAACGTTATTTCGTTAAATTTGAACAGCACTTCATAAATTCTATTCCTACTCTAGATTTTTAACCTATTACAATCATCAATATAAATAATTATACATACCCAATTTTTAGAGAGTTTGCTCTTATAAAGCTGGCACTACAATAAATAAATCCTTAGAAAGTTGACAATCACAATTTAGTAAACAAATCCTTAGAAGCTGGCAATCACTTTTTAAACCTGTATTCAATGCGACTGTTAACTTGAACCTTTTCAGAAAATCAATGAGTTTTCCTTTCAGCCTGGACATGGTTTTCTACTTTGTAAAAATTGGAAGGTTGATTAAATAGATGACACGAGTCATCTGACTCTCAGACACGATTGAACGATCTGAACTGATCTCGAGTCGACGATGTTCGATCGATCTGATCCGGATCCTGATCGATCCTGAAAAAAGAAATGGACGATCTGAGGGATATTTAAATTACCTGTAACATGATGTATCTACCTGTATATCCTCACTGTAAAATCTTCAAAGTTATAGCCTAAACCTCTTCTTCTCAGTGGCGTCTAAAACCATAATTCTATGGTGCACTGTCATTAGGGAACCTTAACCTTTCAAAACCCTCTGTAAGTCGAATTCGCATCTGGAGTTGCATCCTGTGCTGAATTCACCAATCCAAGAGATCACTATTAGTATCTGAGAGAGATGGCATAGATCTACCTCTCATGTAGGCTGTCTTATCCCTCCCAGATACTCCGTTTGAATCCCTGTATCTTTCTTATGGCTTGGTTCACCCATGGCCAATTGTAGAAGGTCCCATGTTTCCTTGATTTCTGTCCTATTTCTTTTTCTTTTTGTATTTTCTCTGTGGAACAAAAATTATATATGATACTGGTGATTCCTCTATTTCATCCTCTGTTGTTATTTCAGCCCTATTCATTGTGTGGATGGACCTCTTTCATTTTGGCACTGCCTGAGGTGTAATCTGGTATTCACCCATACTTTAAATGTGCGTGGTGGACCCTAGTTTTACCTTGACCTCGTATCATCATATGTCATTCCTCCAGCTATGACTTTTACAACCGTGAATGGTCTCTTCATATCTTTCACTCAGTTTTTCTGATCATCTCACTAGCCACACCTTTCCTTAACCTTTAACTCCGCCTTGTTGTAGCCAGCTTCTGGGTGTCCTTTCCTTCCATTTGCTTTGTTCCTCCATAGAGATCGGCAATACTTTCTCCTCATGTGTTTGAGTTAGTAGTTTTTCGGCTGGTGTTATTCCAAGTTCTGAGTGTTTTGTATTGTTATATATTATAACCACCCTGGGTAAGCAGTCATCCCACTCCTGGTCCTTTGTCACTATGCTTCAGAAACTCTGCAAACGTACGGTTCGTACGTTCTACTGCCCCGTTCGAAGATGGCTTATAATGACTGCTAAATATATGATCTATTATAACTTTTGAGCATGTCCCTAAACCTGTTACTTTTGAACTCCACCCCATTATCTGTTAAAACCTTGTATGGAGGCCTCAAAAATGTTGGTAACATCTGATCTTCAAATGCCCCTGTGACACTTCTAGCTGACTTGTCCTTTAGTGGTCTGACTGAGACCCATTTGCTGCAGTGGTCCACAGCCACTAGACAAGCAACATTTCCTCTCCTTGTTTTTGGCATAGCCATTACATCAATTGCCACTAACTCAAAGGGATTAGCAACTTGGATTTTCCAAACTGGTGGGAATATTACCTTGTGGTCTACCTTGTTTAGCTGACAAATGGGACATGTCCTGCATACCTCCTGGATTATAGTATGACCTTTTGGATGCCATACGTACCTTGCCATCAAGTCCGTTAGTTTTTACTGACCATCTGTTTAAATCCTATTACCGCACACAACTTGCCGTTCTTCATCCTTTTAACTAGTATATCATTATTCATTACTAGGTCCTCCTTATATCTATAGAATTCCCTTAATAACACATCAGTTTTAAGAATTTGTTTTTTATTCCTAACCTTCTTTTTTAATTCCTTTATCACCTTGGATCTTTCCTGTAATGTAATTATTTCGTTCAATGTTATGATATTGTCAATCCTATTATTTTCACACGCTATTACATTATATACATTAACAAGAAAACCATCACTAACCTGATCCTCATCATCCCCGTGTGATGATGCCTTCTCCAAAGTCCAGAATCGCCTCTGTTTCCACCAAGTAATTCATTCCCAGAAGAAAACATGACGGAATGAACCCATCCTTAACAACTACCAATGGTAATACTGTTTTCCTGTAGCGTGTGTCTATCCTGATAGCTACTGCTGTGGTGCATTCAACAATTTTGGTGGTGATCCCGTTTAATGTGATGTCCACACTCCATTTCCTCAAAATATGTCCAAATGGTTCTAACTCCCTGATGACAGTTTCCTGGACCAAACTAATGACAGATCCTGTGTCTAAAAAGGCACACCTAGATGTTTCACCAATGGAAATGTCTTGCCATGCAACTCCTGATATCTTGTGGTTGCAACTTAACCGAGACCGGTGTCCTCTTTCCTTCATTAATAGGTTTACCCTTAGTCCCTCTTCTGGTGGGTGTTGTAATAAGTTTTCTGCCTCACTTTCTTCACTGTCCATGAATCCTTCATTTTCTTCCTCGGATGGTACCTCTTGTTCTTCGATTGCCAATTCGTCTACTATCGTATCATCCTTATTTACCTGGAACGTGCCATTATCTCTTAATGGATTGAAATGAGTTCCTCCTAATACCTGAATGTGGATGTTTTTTAAATCTTCTCGTTTCCTTGCTTTGGGTCCCATATATACAACTGAGCAACAAGTCCCGTGATGCAGCCAGATTTTCAAGTTGAACTCATCGCTAGCTGCCAGTAATACCTCTGGGATTGGTTCCCTTCCTGGAATACTGATGGTTTTTAAATACTTGAGTGATTTGGGTTGTTTATCCAACCCATACATCTTCCTGTTGTTTATCAAAACCTCTAGTAGGAATTTCCTCAATTCTTGGTGGTCCTTCTTCTGTAGTTGTTCCCTTTTTAGAACTTCCTGCAAACTCAAAAACAAGGAATCAGCACCTCCTGGTACCAACCTTATTACTTCTAGACCTCTTGGTAGGGCCTCAAGATTTATAACATCGATTTCTTCCTCTTGTCTCCTTTGACAACGAGACCATGTATCAGCAAAGATGTTTTCCTTTCCCGGGTAATAATGGATTTGAAAGCTGTACTCGCTTAAATCGTCCAAGACACGAGCCAACTTACTGTCTACTAACTTCATTGTATGGAGATACACCAGTGGGCGGTGATCTGTGTATAATATGAACTCCTGACCTAACAAAAATGGACGGAAACTCTTGATTCCCCACCTGATAGCCAACAATTCCCTCTCTATGGTGGATGCTCTTCTTTCACACGCATCGAATGAATGAGAATTATAAGCTATTACCCTTTTTTCCTTTTCTTGTTCCTGACATAGACCTGCACCCATACCAAATCCACTGGCATCCACATAAAGCTCTAACTTTGGACTACCTTCTGTGAAATCCGGAAATGCCAACTCCACTGATTCTTTCATTAATCTCTTTAAGCCTTCGAAAGCCTGAATCCTTTTCTTTCTAGTCCATTCGACTTTATCCTCTCCTTTTTTCTCCTGTCGGCACCATGTGCACTCCTGAACAGTTTTAAATAAACCATGCTAGTTGATCATTCCAGGCACCCGCCTGAGTTCTCCCTTGGTTTGGTCTTTCCAGCTTGTCCCACCTGATCCAAGTACCCCTGGGAGCTTTCTTATTCCAACCTACTGAGAATATGTCCCAAAAATTTAATTTCCTTTTGAGCCCAGCTGCACTTACTGATTTTAATTTTGACATTGGTTTCGGAGAACCGTTGTAAGACCTGCTCGATCCAGTAGGTGTTCTTTAAAATCCTTTGATATCAGGAGGACATCATCCACATATACCCACCACCTTGGTCCCATGGAATCCCCCATATCCTCTGCATCCCCTCTGGAAGTCAAGGAATCTATTTTTAGCCCGAAACCCAGCTCTTTGAATCTAGTATTGGGCTTACCTTAACGGTAGGAAATGCAGTAAGTCCTTACCATCTTCTTTCTAATTGCATTCCATAGTATCCTTTAATTCAACCAAACAGGAATAAGATGCCTCTAAGTATGAGTAGATTGTTTCAGTCATGGGCCATTGTGGGAACTGATCTACTTTGTCGCTTGTTTATGCGCCTAATCTTACGCATGACGAAGGGGTCCCATCCTTTCTTTCTTGAAATATGGGCACCCACTGGGAGCTCCATTCCATGCACATGGCTCCGCAACATCCTTTAAATACAATTCCTGAACCTGTTTTCAAATTGTTAGAGGTTTGATCAAATCTTCTCGCCCTTTGGTAGATGGGGTATAGCCGCGTAACCGAATCCGGTAGGGTCATGATTGCTATATACATCTGAGCTTACCTGGCTAAATACACCTCTGCCTATAATACTTCTAGCTTTGTTTTCAAGTATTCTAAGCATCCTCTATGAATGGATTTTTTCTAATTTTTTCCTTTGTCCATTCCTCCTCAATGGTTTCTTGTCTTCCTGTTTCTTGTATCATTGTGTTAACTGTATATCCTCTGTTGTCATATTTCTGGAGGGCCTCTTCATCCAATATTAGATGGGCTATTTTCTTTCTATTTTTTTCTTTTTCCAAATTTTAATTGTCCTGGTATAAGTTTCCTGATTAATATACTTCTTTGGTATTCCATTTTACCAATCCTGTACATTTTTAACTGTTATTATACCTCTCTTATTTTTCTTCCTTCAATCCATAGTTCTTTGCTTCATACTATAATACTCTTCTTCTAGCTTAATTTTGCTTTTAAGTCCAAGTTAGTTTTTACTGGAAACCCAACTAAGAATCGTAATTACTTTTCCGTATATACTGGGTAAGGATATATAGTCCTACACAATTCCCTAAGACTTCTCTGGCAAGTAGGACCTACCCTTTGTATCTTGGTCACCATATCTTGTGAAAGAACCACTACGTCAATTTTAATTTTGTTCTGAATCAAAAATGGCATTCCCAAATCGTGCCTTCTTTTAGCCTTTCAACCACAATAAAATCTGCTGGAACCGTACTAATGTCCCCACCTGAAATCCCACTCCGGCTGGGCTTGGGTGGGATTCCCACAACCATTGAGGGCCACCTACCTCGTAACCCTACAATTTCTAAACTTCTGGATTCTGGATCCCCTTCTAAACTGGTTCTACAGTAATTAGAACCTGAACTACAATGGCCATTGCTTCAACATTATTTAATTTTTATAACAAATTTCAACAAAGGAGTAATATTAATGCCTTGCTTACCTTCACTGGTTGTCCTACTTATGGCATGGTATATGCCAGAATTCACTGTGCTTGTTCCTCTTCCTTTGGGTATTTGTTGTGGTAAGGCATTCCTATTTTCCTGAGGCTTCTAAGCGCAGGAACCTTTCGCTTCCTGGATCCACATTTTGCATCAACTTGAAATAAACTGCTGGTTCCCAAAACAGTGGCTTACTGGGGTGGCCACTCCTGCCTGTTCCCTGGGTCGGCGGAGCACCCTGCCTCCTGAATCGGTTGTTTTCTGCACCCTATTTTACCTTAAGCGTATTTCTTTCCTGAAGTGGGATACATCCTCCACGTCCCATTTATGTATAAAAGCATTTCTTTCAGCTGGCTTCTCTCTCTATTCTGGCCTTTGTCCACCCATCCTGTTGATTCATTTCTATGTCCTTTTGCTCTATGGTCAGTCTCTTTCTCTTGATCCATCCTGCAGTTCCATTGTCTATTTACTTCCCCACATCCTGGCACCACCTATTATTTCTTCTAATACCCCTTTGAAATGTCCCACTTGTTGTTCAATACCACCTTTTCTTCAGCATCTGTTGCCTTGCCTGTGTAATTTCTTTGCATTTCTCTGTTTTCTTATTGATATACTACCTTCCATAAAATTTTATCTAAGTGTGTGTACCCTCTTTATGTTTTAATCGTATTTAGGTGGCCTCATATCGCATGCTCTCATCCCTTTGATTCCCTTCCTCTTTTTTTGGGTCCATCTATCCTCTGGAAGCCTAGGCAGTACATCTTTCCCACCTTAATTTAAGGTTTCTTTCCTCATTTCCCATCCGCATTTTCAATCTCCTTGCCATTTTTTTCGGTAGACAATTTAAAAATTGTTTCTTCAATATTTATTTATTCCTATCTCTCTTTAGGGCTGGGCTCTGTGGGTGGTTTGAACCTTAGCGCAACCTTAGCCACTTTTTCTGTTTTTTTCCTGCATCTCCCTAATCTCCAAACTCTTGTAAATCTATCTGCCTGGCTTCCTTTTTTTTCCTCTCCTTGCACCAGCTTTTTTAATTTGTGCTGGAGCATTTGACCTAGCCTTGAGTACTAGAGAGGTCCTTAGTGCACTGGACCTTTCTAAGAATTCTTTTAAGTTCCACCCGCCCAACGGCTTTTTTGTCTTACTCTAATTGTTCCTATGTGCATTGTTCATAATCTTCCTATAAACGCTCTAAACTTTGAACTTTTTTTCTTTTTCCATTTTAATTTTTTTTACAGCCTTAATATTACTCCTCCTAAATGACTTCTATCAATTCTTAACTATTTCAATTACAAAATAGCTGAAGACCTTACTCACTGATATAGTATGTTCCACACCTGACTCCTCTAACTCCACTAACCTTTTGAGCTTATTTTTTTTTTTTTTCCCTGGTCCACTTCTACTCTCTAGCTATTTCATCTTCCGCTGTAGAACTTCCATCGAAGGTGTATTTTCTGCCCTCCTCCTTTTTATTCTTCCTTGGCCTGTTGTTACTGTGCCTTATTTGTCACATCAAATGGACTCAGCCCTTTCTGAACTACTTTCCTCATCTGTTTCATACCGTGGTATCTTCTTTGGTATATCCTTCTGTTTAGCGCTTTGATCACGGGTCAGCCTCCAATTTTTCCTCGATCCTTACTGTATTTTTTATGTTAAGACCTCCTTTAGGATCAGTCTTTTGTCCTGTCTGGGTAACTTCTGTTACCTCACTCTTCTGTGCTGTGACTATCGGTTCCTCCTCTGTACGTGTGGGTCCTTTCTTACTTTTCAACACCTGAAATATTCCCTCTAATACCGTCAACATTCGATCAGTATCCAAGTTTTCATCTTTTGTTATGGCAACCTGGAACTTTTCCAAGTACCCAATTGCACTTACTTCTTCAGTGGGCTGCTTAGTCTCCTCCATGTTAACTCCCAGTTTCAACCTTGTTCCCTGACCTGAATTCCCATTTTAAATAACAAAATGAGTACTTTACTAAACCAAACACAAAAAAATGCCCATACAGATACATATACATGAGAAAGAAAAGAAAGATACATATATATATATAATACATAAGAGATATTATATATATATATATATATATATATATATATATATACATATATATATTATATATTACATATTATATATATATTACATATATATTATATATATATATATATATATATATATATATATATATATATATATATATATATATATATATATATATATATATATATATATATTTTATATATATACAAATATAGATTATGAGACAGAGGAGAGAGAGAGAGAGAGAGATGAGAGTGAGAAAGAAAGAGAGAGAGAGAGAGATATATATAAATATCCTTTATTTCTCCAAACCGGAGTAAGAAAAATACAAAAATTCTCCTTATGTTTTTCTATAAGTTCCTTAATGATCTGGGACTCTTCCTTTGCTATAATCGACCGCGAAAGTTTCCAAAGAAAAGAAAAAATATTCGTCCTTCCTCCTTCTTCTTTACAACTGTCAGCAAACCTGACCAAAAGAGAAAAAAAATCACGGCCAACAAAATATTCAGAATTTTATAAACTCCTGATATGACTGAATCTCTGAACCAACAAACCTTTATTAATTTCGCAAAAAAAAATAAAAAAAAATATCCCCAAAAAAAAAAAAAAAAAAAACAAAAATTTCAATTATGCCACCAAAAAAAAAGAAACCCTATATATATATATATATATATAAAACAAAAAAAAATTTTTTTTCTTTTTTAAACCAAAACAAAACCAACAAAAAGAATGTTCCTCACCTTTATTAATTTCTTTATTGTCCTCCCTTTCCGTTCACCACCAGCGATTGGTCCTCTGTAAATTTTGTACGAGCCACCAGTGAAATGATAATGTCCGTTTCTGTAACTATTCGCTTGTTTTGTTCTTATTAAGCCTCCTTTTTCTAAGGGAGGCAAGGTTACGTTCCTTTACAAGGACCTTTCCTGTTATGGTGAAAATGAGAGACAAAAGGGGATTGAGAAACACGAGTATTGGTTTTTTTCTTATATATAATAAATAATATGAGTAAATAAGTATTTTAATAGCAATCCTAACTACCTATGGCTGTCACCTTTAATTTATAAATACCCTATTAATACCTAAGCTAAATATTATATATTATTTCATAATAAAATATACAATGCAATGTAAATTCGTATTATGTCTATTATTTATAAGTTCAATTTATTTACAAAAAGTACAGGAGCAATACTTCCTTTAAACGTCGTTATTCAGACGATAACCCTTCGGAAGATGCTGTTTACTCCTTTTATGCTACGTTGGTCTTGTCCTCTAACCCTGACCTTCCTATAATGGTCAATAGGTTGAATCCTTCGGTAAGTCCTAAGTATATGGATCAGCCTGATCCAACTGACACACAACCTGTGTGAACTTTCGACTTAGGAATATTCCGTGATCTGACTTAAGTCTTAGTGGCTAACCTAAGGTTAACCTGGGCCTCTAACTTCGGTCGCAACCTTAGTCGGCGATAAATTGTAGCCTTGGCCTTAATATCTGGTCGTAACCTTGTCGGACTTGACCTTGTCTCTGGGTCCGATCAGAATCTAATCTTTAAGCTGGGTCCTAAACTCCAAACTCTCGTCTCCCGGAAACTACTGGGCTAAACCAACCATTACCTATTTACACTCAAAATAAAATGAGCTGACAATTATTCACCTTCACTGCAAACCAAGCAATTTACAACCATTATAGCTAGCTAGCAAATAAATAACAATAACAATAATAATAATAATAATAATAATAATAATAATAATAATAATAATAATAATAATAATAATAATAATAATAATAATAATAATAATAATAATAATAATAATAATAATAATGCAAATAATATTTATAAAGGTACCAAAAGTAATAACCTAGCACTCGATTCAGTCATTTCGATAATACAAAAAAAAACTAGGCCAATAATATAATAGACATAGACACTAGCTCACTCATGACCCCTAAATATAATAATGAAAATAAATAAACGATACTAATAATAATACAATAATAATAAATAATAATAATAATAATAATAATAATAATAATAATAATAATAATAATAATAATAATAATATAAATGGACGTGTTAATAATGCCTAGTAAAGTACTACTAAGTTATAACCTAAACTATGAAGAAAAACTCCTTACTCAATGTACCCCCCCCATATCCTTTTACTGGTTTGTAAGTGTTTCCACAACAATACACGATACCCACACACACACCATTACCCACATTAATATTCAACATATATACATATATATATATATATTATTACATATATATATACATATTATTATTAAGTTGTTGCTATTATTATAGCATAGTGATATAGTATATATATATACATATATATATATATATATATATATTACAGCATATATATATATAGCCATTCCCTTTCCCTATA
>JABUQX010110037.1:17500-30000 GCA_015478945.1 Trachelipus rathkii | reverse complement strand
TAAAATAAAAGATTTACTGTTTAATAAATAATTATAAATTGATGAAAATAAAAAGCTATACAAGGTCCGCTTTATAAGATTAACCATTATTAAAATTCAGACCAATGAAAAGAGAATAATGCCAAAAATCCAACTCATTGGAGGAATTCCTTTAAACCCATCGCTTCAAAGTATCTTAACCCCAACATATATATATATATATATATATATATATATATATATATATATATATATATATATATATATATATATATATATATATATATATAACTAAACTGCTGCATGAGACGGGAAGTATGTGTAAACAGCAGTCAAAAGAAATAAGAAGAACAACAGGACGGACTGAGAAGAAGGTTGCAGAAAAATTGCAAAGAGATCTGGCAAAGATTCTAAATTTATTTTTGTCCTGGAGAAGAAAAGTATTTTTGCATGATTGTATAGATTTTGCAGTTATAAGCATCCTAAAAAATATAAATTAAAGAAGATGAATTTTAATAAATAAGAACAAAATCTTTAAATTCGTAAATCAAAACTTTCTCACAAAATTAATATCAGCCAAAGAACAACAAAATTTTCATTTCGGCTCTTTTTCAATAGTTTTAAATAATAGAAAGGATAATTTTATCAAAAATAGCTGAGGAGTAGCAAATTTTTATAGCTTGTTCTTTTTATTAAAACAATTTGGATTTTAATATGATATGCAAAAACTGAAAATTGGCCAAAGACAATGTGACCGAAGTCGGGTTATAAAGATATTTTTCCTCCCGGCGAGAGGAAGGCAGGGCGTAAACCTGGTCCTTCCTTTTGCTCTATTACCTTTGGACCAGCAAGCGGAACTTTATGCCTAGAAACAAGAGATCCTCTGAAAGCCCCGGAGAACGAGTTTTGGAGCCCAAATGGAAGAAGATGTTGTCTCAATGAGGCAAGGAAACCCACCTGAGAGTAAGAATCCTGAGGACTCAAGGCCGGAAACCATTAAGCATGAGAAATGGCTTTAGGAGGATCAAGCAAGGCTTAAATGAAGAAGAAGATGCTGACCAACTGATAGGGCAGTGTCTCCTGGGAGTTATATATA
Organism: Trachelipus rathkii; assembly: GCA_015478945.1. NCBI lineage: Eukaryota > Metazoa > Arthropoda > Malacostraca > Isopoda > Trachelipodidae > Trachelipus > Trachelipus rathkii. Next base: position 28,925 of record JABUQX010110037.1, on the reverse strand, counting down.
TATATATATATATATATATGATATATATATATATATATATATATATATATATATATATATAGAGGAGAGCATATATATATACATACATTTAATCTCATTATTTGTTCTTTTTTTTTTTAAATTTACTTTATTTTTCTTCTTAGTAATTTAGAGGTATATGGTCATGTATCACACATCGCTTAAAAATTCCCGACTGAAAGATTCTATCGGTGCCTTCAGTCCTCCAACTTAATACGAAACAAATGAATCTCATCTATTCCAAATGTCCTAAAGGATGGTTTCTATTTTAGTAATTATATTTCAAGGAACTCTTTTGTGACCAAACATATTTAAACCTTTTGTCCAAAATACACTTTTAGGAACTCTCTGTCTAACAAACTCCACCATCAAACATATTATATTTGTCAGGAGAATCTCGCCTATTTTCATGTTACTTTTTTTAGCTTTTTTATTTTTTGAAATACAAAAATCTAATTTTTTTTTGGTTTATTGTTAATTTGATTCCAAAAAAGTTTGCAGTTATTTTTAGTTTAAAACTAGTTTAATTTCTTCCTAAATTCATTTTCATTATTCTGACATTCATTACTTACATATTTAAACTTCCCACCTACAAATCACTAACTCCTTTCCATTTTTTTTTTCTCTATTTTAATCCTCCATAACTTCCAACTATTGAATTTGTCGTTTGGTGTCAGCACAAACGACTTAATTTTGAACCTTGCATCCCAGGAAGACATTTTTTCACCTTTTATTTTTGTTGTAAAGATTTCTAAAGGGGGGGTACACATGTTACACATATAAAAAAATTTTAGAGACAATATAGAACTTAATAAATGATTAAAATTTTTACAGCTTCATAGTTACCACAAAAACAAAAGACGGCATTTGTTACAGATAGGAATTTCTGTGGTAATGGTATTTCTTTTTTGAGCACTTGGCTTAACATTTACTGAAATATTATTGCATGAAAATAAGTTCTTACAATGTTTTTAGTTGTTATTGATAAATAACATTCATTTCAAATTTAATGCACAAGACAATGGAAAACATCTTAGCATACATTGAATACATAATTCATATAAGATGAAACATTTGAAATATAAATAAACTCCCAAATCATGAAAACAAATAGTTATGGATCGGTTTTATGATGGCATTATGAACCAGAAGAAATGATAAGCAAAAAATCCGCCAAAGTACATTTTATCTGCCATATTCAAATTAGTTTAATAGCCGAAATTGCCTAAAAAAATTTTCCATATGAGAATCCACTCTATTATTGAATTGCACACCCATTAATATTCTCTGGAATATATGATTAGGTAATTACATTTAATTTGACCTAACGGTGATAGATAGATAGATAGATAGGATAGATAGATAGATAGATAGGATAGATAGGATAGATAGATAGATGATAGATATGATAGATAGACAGATAGATAGATAGAGATAGGTAGATAGATAGATAGATAGAAAATCCTTTTGGCCCTGAATTTTTTATTTCAGATAAAGTACAATTTCTGGCTCAAACAACATTACCATAACGAGAACCATACATAAATTAAACTACAAAATGAGTTCTATTACAACAATGCCATTTTATCTTAGGGGCATTCTCTGTCTTACAAATTTAATAATTTTGATTTTAAAGCATCAAGATACATCACTACTCCATATTTCTTCATAAATATCCCTTCACGATGTCTTTCACTTTGATACCCTGGTTAATTAAAAAAAATAAAGTATTTTTCTAACAAAATAACATGATTTGTCAAGCAAACCTAAAAACAGTGCATAATTTAATGTAGTTTAAGAAATGATTAAACATTAACATATCTAAGCATTTTGATGGTATTCTTCCGAATATCATTAGCACATTCAAAAGCTTTTAAATATACGTTCAAATGTAAATTTATATTTGACTACTATTTAACATATTAGTCCAAATTTGCTCCGTAAAAGGTATGCAATAAGATCTTAATAAATATAAAACAGGCCTATTTCAATACAATCTCTTTAATAAAACATTTAGATCCGGCATAGAGATTTGTCTCTGTTACTTTTATCTTTCCTTCCCGAAAATGAACATAAGAAGAAAGAATAGGCAGGAGATATTTAGTCTCATCCAAGCTCTCCATTGCACTTCTTAAAGATGTTAGTAAACCCTTTGTTTGTCATACTTTATTAACAAAATTATTAACTCCACTTTTATTATATACTAATACTAGACATAGATCAGAAGATTTTTCTGCAATATTGAATAGCTTTTGAAAGTTTCATTCCACTGATGGATAACAAAACTAAATCATCTGCACATGATTACATTCGACATAAAGATTCGTGCTTTGGTACCTATTTTACTTTTCACTATAAGTATAAGAATAAAAAAATTTCTTATAAAACAATGGTGACAAAATTCCACCTTGTCTAACATCATTTCCTATAAGCCATTCATTTGAGACACCATTCTTTAACACATGCAAATTGGTTACTATAAATAAATATAAAAATATTATACGCAATGTCCGGAATATGCATTGATTCTAATTTTATAAATAAGATACCATGATTTACTTTATCAAATGCTTTTGTATAATAAAAAAAAAAAAAAGCGTAAACCGAAGACCCATTATTAATGTAATTTGCTATTGTTTCTTTTCAATGTCCGTTGAATAATTTGATCTAAATCCATGTTGTCTTTCGTCTAAAGAAATATAATTTTCTACAATATCCAAAAGCCAATATTACTCAAGCAACTTTAAGAAAACTGACGACGTCATGCTATGTCTGTAGTTGTTTAAATCAGTCAAATCTCCTTAATTATCTTTTATGATCGGTGCTACAACCCTCCTAAGCAAATCTACAAGGATATAATTATGCATAATACATGCATTCATAAACTTAGATAATATGTTATCTAATTTTATTGTTCCAAATTTTAAATAACAAAGATGTATTCCATCAGGACCTAGTGTAAGTTTCATTTGATTAATTAATTCTTTAATTAATTAATTAATTTAGATTTGCTTTCTCTATTAATTAGATTCCAAAACTTTGTCTTGGATTTATTATTAAAACTGTAAATAAATTTTTCATTTTTGATTCCATTTTCATTAGTTTTACATTGTATTAGTGCAAACTTAAAATTAGCTCGTGTTATACACATATTAATAAATTCTTCAACATCTCGTTTCTTCCCATTAGTTTTCCATTCTTTGAATCTTAAATTCGCTTCCTTATGTAGTTTACCTAGATTTTCATTCCATCCTGGTATACATTTTGTAACTTTTTTACAATTTACAGAAAAATTTTCACTTGCTATTTGTAGAATTTTGCATATATCTTTATACCAGATATTTAATAAATCTACGTGTTTCTCATCTTTGATAGATAGATAGATAGATAGATAGATAGATAGATAGATAGATAGATAGATAGATAGATAGATAGATAGATAGATAAAGATAAAATCTGTTTCTTATTTCCTGGCTTCAAATTCTTAAAAAAATATTTTAGGGATTGTCTAAATAAAAAAAAAAGCAACGGAAACATAGATGACCGGAGGACAGGAATAGGACAAACAGACAAACTTTGAATATAAATATGACAAACAGACCAAAAGTACATAAATAAGACAAAGAGACAGACAGACAAAGGACATAAATATGACAATCACATACAGAAAGACAGACAAAGAGACAAACAAGGTAAAGAGCCTTGCCAATGTTTCCAAATTTTCGCCAAACGAAAAAAAAGTCCCATTTTAATAACTATTTTGAAGCCAATTTTAAACAAGGTTAAAAATTGATAAAAATTTACAAGAGAAAAGCGTTAATCTATTTCCGTTTTATTACTCTTAATTTTGGAGTATAAAAATATTAATATTTAAAAATTTATTTTTTTTAAAAGCAATAAAAATATAAAACGCTTTTATATTCCTTTTCATATTATTTTAATTTATATTCTGTTAAAAATTAGAATTAAATATTTTCTTTTATATAAAAATTTAAAGGAAAGAATATTCAAAAGTTTTTTGAGCTTCACCAATTTTTAAAAAAGAGTCACTACTTTCTGCAATATTTTTCATAAAACAAATATATATATATATATATATATATATATATAGAGAGAGAAGAGAGAGGAGAGTATATATATATATATATATATATATATATATATATATATATATACATATATATATGGTCAGAGGTCTAAAGCTGACATTGTAACTCGAGAAGGGCAGCACCTACAGTAAAACAAATTAACATTTAATCAGTGAGTGCTCCTAAGGAGGCTTTAATTTCTTCTCTTATTTTATTTTTTTATTTTTTTATTTTTTTTTTATTCAACATTCCCATTTTCTCTAAGCAATTGATGATATTTTTATCATCTAAATTAAGTAGATAGGCAAGATCATAGTGACTGAAATGAATAAATGTGAAGCAACATATCTTCATTACTATAGTATATTATTATTTAGATTATTATTTAGATTATTTTTTTTATATTTCAAAATATTTGGAAAAATATTCTAAAAGAAATGATTTACAGATTTGTTTTTAGAACAGATTAAAATAAATTTATTTAAATTTATTTGTTTTATATTTCAAAATATTTGAAAAAAAATTCCAAAAGAAAATCGATTTAGAGTTTTAGAAGAGATTAAAAATAAATTTAGATGAAGAATTTAAATTTAAATTTATGTTAAGAGTTTTTTTTTTTTTTCTTGTAATTAAAGCAATAGCATATTGTAAAGGTAATAATTTTATTTTTTTTTAACTAAACTGGGGTCACCATTAAAACAGCAAAGATGTGATGGGAGTCAAGTCTTCTTTGCCTCCTCAGGATCGACCTGGGACTGTCCCCCTCTGTCCCCTGTCGGCTTGAGGCTAAAATTGGAAAAAAAAAAAAGAATTTCTAAAAATTTTCGATAAAACGCAAAAAAAAAAAAAAAAAAAAAAAAAAATTAAAACCCTCCTTAGAATTTTCCGCTGATCCTCTAAATATGTAATTTGTTTTACTGTAGGGCCTGCCGTTCTCTAGTTACATGAGCCAGCTTTAGATACCTTACCTTATATATATATATATATATATATATATATATATATATATAGAATATATATATATTGTTACTTATTTTTAAATATATATATATATATATATATATATATATATATATATATATATATATATAAGATACTAATTAATCGCAATTATATAAGATGTTAAAGAAAGAACATATAAGGAGAAGGTAAAGAATTAACTGCCTCTCTCTGGGATTGAACCACCGCATGTTGCGAAGAGGACAATATGCCTGGTGCTATGCAACTGAGCTATCCTCCAAACCCAAAAAGTTGGGATTCAAGAACACTTATAAAGCAACTGAGTTCCCGTCAAGCAGGCGACATCACCAGGTGTCTAGCCTGTCCTATCTCTGCCTTTATTTTTGATGTTGGGAAATATTGCATAATAATCGAAATTATATAAGATGTTAAAGAAAGAACATTTAATATTTTAAATTTTAAAAATATAAGAACGAGAGATAAGTTTTAAATTAGTTTTAAAAAACTCTCTCTATATATATATACATATATATATATATATATATATATATATATATATATATATATATATATATATATATATATATATATATATATATATATATATATATATATATATATATTTATATATATATATATATATATATACACACACATACACATACACACACACACATTACACATATTACACATTATTACACACTGACACACATTATTATTAAACATAACACATATTATTTCATAACATATTAAATACATATATTAATATAAATATATAGATATATATATATATGAGAATATATATATATATATATATATATATATATATATATATATATATAGTTATGAATGTACAGACTTTGAGTAGACATCGGAGTTTTATTCTGAAATCAGTGGGCAATAAAGACTCACTGTAATGTCAAATTTAATATTGATAGATGTTAAAAAATAACCTAAATTTAGTAATTAAAAGTATTATATATATTAGATAACTAGTTCCAACTACTTCATTAAACGAAAAAGGCTAAAATCTCCATTAACCTAAAAAATCAAATTGCAATTATATTTATTAAATACTACAATTGCAAAATTAAATACTTCTTACACGACGAAATAATTCTGAAATAATTTTCCTAAAATTAGTATAAAATCGCAGTTAAAACCAGATTTACTTATTATTAAAAAAGGAAATTCATGGTTATTGTTTATTGTAAAATTATTATTTTTAGATATAAAACGATTGAAATGAATCAGATACTAGAGATATTTATAATTCTATCCAGATAATTACATATATATATATATATATAGTATATATATATATATATATATATATATATATATATATATATATACATATATATATATATATATACATATATATATAGAGCATATAGCTGCTAGCTTCCGGTAGCCCAGCGGTGGAGCACCCCTCTAGACTTCCAGGGCTCCTGCCAGTGAGTGGTGGTTTGAATTAGGATAGGAGAGAGAGAGGTATATAGACATATATATATATATATATATATGCTATATATATATATATACATATATATATATATATATATATATATATATAGTAGTTGTTTATTTACCATCTCCATTAGGCTTTCTTCGCCAAGGTCAGTTGTACTTGCATTTTCTTCCCTTCTGGACTTTTGGAAACTCTTAATCCTACACTCTAGAAAGCAATTCAGCGCAATGGTTTCGATGTCAACTCTGAGTTATACACTCAGGTAGGTTACACCTTTTAATAAAAATCACATCTTTCTTCATTTAATTCCCTAAACTGCTCCCAGAGCTTCCAGAAGATCTTGTTCTAGGAACAGAGATTTCAATGCTGGTCCAGAGCCCCAAGCAAGCAAAAAAAGACCATTGTTGTCCCAAGTCCCAGGAACCAATGAAGAAAGATAGTCTCCACACAAACCCGATCCGTCCTCAGAAAACATCCCTTTACACAAAACATATTCACAAAAATTAAAACAAACATAATATTGTTGATAACACACACATTATTTTCATTACTTAAACACATTATTGTTGGCTTTGTTATTGACACACACAGGAGATATATATATATATATATATATATATACATATATATATATATATATATATATATATATATATATACATATATATATACAGAGAGATATGAGTATATATATATATATACATATATATGTTATACATATATATATATATATAATGAGGGTGATCACAAAACTCAATGTTCTGATTTTTCCGGAGGACACCCCCTTCTTCCCTAAAAGTTGCCAAATTATTAAAAAAAAATGAGATTACAAAGTTCTTTGCTCAATTTGATAACGGTAATCCAGCTCTATTGAGGTCAAAGTTTTGAAAGATGAATTTTTGCCAAGTTAGTTTTCCTTATAAAATGAAAACCATTTACACTAGAAACTTTATTCTCGTTTCCATTTCATAGGAAATGCTTGTTATCTGAAGTTTACCACCATCTTTTTGTTGAGGTTTATAGATTTTAAAAATATCCAGTTCTTTCTAAGACCACAAGATCCGACTAAAAAAAAGTAACTTTTGGCGCACATATCAAATAACATTGCAACACTCCAATTACATCTGCTTCCAGATTTTGCTTTATTTATTTTAATTCAGAATATTAAAAGGGTTTGTGCTAAAAGTGTTCTCAAAAGTAAATGTAGTAAAATCTAAATTGAAAATGAAGGAATTTGGAGAAAAGAAGAGCAAAGAAGGTATAAAAAATGAGCAAATTCACCCCTTAATATCCTGATTACTATAAAAAAAGTAAGCATTATAAAGGAAGAAAGATAAATATTATTATTATTACAATTATCAGATTATGGTGGTAATGGCTAGGTGGAAGTCAGGAAAAAATCTTCCTACATTCAGATAAAACTTGTAACAGAAACTGCCGTTGTTCTTCGTCTTTCATCAGAGGGAATTTAAAAGTCTTGGATTAATTTTTATCCTTCTTTCAGCTTTGTCATTGACAACCTTTAAAATTTGTTTATTATTTTTTTTCTCTCTTTTCTCCTCTCTTCTCTTATATATATATATATATAGACTTCGATCCTGTTCACTGACTCGATCTGCCCGATTTACTGATTTCTTCTGGTTTTGAGTTTATTGAACTCAATGGTTCACTGGACGGAGGTCTGACCTGAAGTTTCTTGAGGAGTGTCTGTACCTAGTGTCTTCAGTGGGTATCTTCACTATGCCTCAAAGAGTGTCTTCACCTAGAGTCTCAGTGAGGTTCCACCCCAGTCTTCAGTGATTACCATCGTGTAGTTTCCCAATTCCACGTTTCTCAGTGAGAGCCCACCATCCCCATTGGATTGCCCCCCTTAGTCTCTAATGACTAGCCCTTCTCCAGTGTCTTCAGCCATCTCCAGCTAGTGTCTTCGGTGAGTGTTTCCAACAGCTCTCTTTCAGTGAATGTTCCTCGCCTAGTGTCTAGACCTCAACTGAAAAGGCTGATAACTTCTATTAATGCACCGCGTTTTTTAATCCAAAACATTAGTAATTTAATATATAATTAGTCATATTAAAATTCATTCTCCAATATTTTAAAATAAATTAGCGCTATTAATATGAGTTATTATATAAGAATATTTTGTTTATTAATTAAACAGAAATTGCAGCTTTATAACCATGGTACAGTGCAAAGAAGTTTTCTATATTAAAAATCGTAGCTGCTATTTCACTATCCATCCATCCTATGGAATTTTGAATACATACATACATATTACATATTAAAGAGCAACATACATATATGAAAAGACTCGAAGTACAATGCAACTTTCGAAGCTATAGTGAGAGCATATATATATATATATAAATATATAAATATATAAATTATAAACTTCAATACATGTATTAGTTTTATAACATTATGCTCTTAAATAGTATCCAAGGTAATTTTTTGTGAGAGAATTTTGTTTTAAAAGTGAGTAATTTCTCAAATTTTTTATATTCATCAGAATTTTAAAATTAAATTATCAGAAAAAAATAAATTTATTAGTTACAATAATCCTCTTTATTCAACATCTCTTTCATTATATAAGATCAATTTGCCTCTGGCTGGTATGTTCAGTATGAACGGCCAGCATAATAGATTTCTCCTTATATAAAAAAAAACTAGTTCGTATAAAAGTTATAACCTGTCAATTTTATTCATCTAAAAAATTTTATAAAAATCTAAAGACCAGTAAAAAAAATAAGAAGAAATTTGTTCGTGAAAGCAATTTTTTCCCCATCTGTTCTAAATAGGTATGAGAAAACGATTTCATTAATATATTTTATTTATTTCCGGTTGGTATAGAGGAACTATGCCGCATAAACCAAAATCTTTTATCTATTATAGTATCTAAAGAAGAGATTCATTTTAAAAAAAATTAAAATTAAATTAAAATTTTTTATTTCTTATTCAGATATCAAAAGCGAAAGGGATTTGAAAACGCCTGAATCAAAGCCTTTGAAGCTCGAATTCAATTATATTCCGGAAAACTAAACATTTAATTAAACCTTGTTGCCACCACATTTTTTTTAAATGTATTTTCATGATTATTGTTCATCATGATATTTTGAACACTTATACAAATAATACATATCATTTTTAAAACGTATTATTTTTACCAAGTTTATTAAGATCTAAAGATACAATCTCCATATCAAATAAATGAATTTTTTAAACCTAAATAGAAAAGAATTGTTGTTAAAATTTGTAAAAGTAAAGAAAATCTCAATAATTATATTAAAAACATTTGCCTATGAGAAAGAGAAAGATATATATATATATATATATATATATGGCAACAGAGAGAGTATATATATATATATAAGAGAAAGAGAAGAGGAGAGAGAGGGAGAGAAGAGAGAGAGAAAGAGAGAGAGAAAAGAAAGAGGAGATATATATATATAGAAAGAGGAGGTATATATATATATATATATATATATATAGGGTGCAGGCGCCAACTCCTGCTGTCCCTGTCGTGCACCCCGGGCAACGAGGACACCAGAGGTGCCTCACAAGGATAGGGCTAGGAAGGAAATTTGAAAGCCAATTTCCGAAATAAACTGCTTGCAGAACTCAAGCGCGAGCCTTGGAAGCCGGACAGAACTTTAGACGACTGGAAGGAGATTTACGGAATGATCAGAAACACTTTTTACAATTATAGGCATGATACCTTAAAAATTTGGTGGAGATAAAGAGGAGGAGATAATAGATAATATGAAGGAGAGGAAATAGATGGGATGGAGGATGAGGGGTGGAGGTGGAAATGGAGAAGGATTTAATGGATGGTGGATGAGAAGGAAGAAAGAGAAGGAAATGGAATGGGACCAAGACGGAATAAATGAGGTTGGATAGATGTGCATATTGAAGATAGGCCGGAGGGAAACAGCAGAATATGACCAGATACATGCACCACAAAATAGAAGGGGCACCGAGGAGGAAAAAACTGATTTATGGAATTGATGGAGGAAGAGGTGTGGTGGAGGAGGAGGGGGAGAGGTGCATGTTGATGGGAGGATTTCAACGCTAGAGTAGGAAAGAGAAAAGAGATGGAGAGAGTATTGGGACCATTTGGAGAGGATACAAGAAACATGGAGGAGAGGCAAGATTGATTTTGTAGAGAAACGACCTAAAAAATAATGAACACGCGCCCAAGCACAGAGAACCCCACATCTTTTGCTGAGGTATAGATGGAACAAAATGCAAACACTCCATCAAAAAATCGAAGATAGGGACTACATGATATCTCGATAAAAGGATGGTTAAGAATGTAAGGTGATCCTGGGAGTGTCCTTAGATGCGGATCATAGACTGGTGGTGGCGGACATGAAGATAAGAGGGAGGGAGGAGTAAATGAGCAGAAGAGGGCAGTGATCAGAGTGGAGAAGTTAGAAGAACAAGAAACGAGACGAAATTATGAACGGGAAATGTAGGAAACCCTAAGGAATGAAGAAGAAAACGAAGACTTGCAGGATGTCATTAAGGAAGTGGTAGAGAAAACTTTGTAAAAGATGGGTAGGAGGTAATAGGAAGAGGACATACACCATGGTGGAAACGAAGAAGTGAAAAAGAATTAAAGTGAAAATAGGGAAAATGAGGTGGCTGAAGAATAGTGGAATAAAAGGAATGAGGGGTGAGAGAATGGAAGAGGAGGGAAAGATGGAAATGGAGAATGGAGAAGAATGGAAGGAAAAGAAGGAATGGAAGGACTGGACCATGAAGATTCAAGAATGGAATACAGGAGGAACAAAGAGGATCAAACGAGGAGGAAGAGGAGAGATAACGAAGAATGGAGGATAAAAGGATGAAGAAGGGTAAAGCCCCCCAGGAGAGGATGGAGTGGCTGTGG
>JABUQX010110037.1:0-7500 GCA_015478945.1 Trachelipus rathkii | reverse complement strand
TATATATAGTAATATATATATAATATATGATATATTAGGGGTGTCCCCAGCTGCCCCGACTTCCTGCAAAATCGCTGTTCAAAATTTTGCAACCGGGTTGCATCATATAAACGTGGGAAATGTATGTGTTTTTACGATTTTAAAAAAATTGATCCTGCACAATCAAATTGAATATTACGTAAATACATAAATTATTGAATTTACATCTTTTTAGCCTAAAATACAACTTTAAGGTTGAAAAACGCAATATTTTCTTTCCATTTATGCAATATAATGTTCTAAATAGTCATATCTCCAATGTTCTTTAATTACTATAAAAATTGTAGTCTCACTTGTGAATTAATCATCAATCATCATCCAGCGCAAGGAACCACGACTTCTCTTGAGAACGTGATGAAAGTTTGCGCTGATCGGGAACTTTTTTTCGTGAACTTTCAACTACTTGGAGTACATCTTGAAACCTTTCTTCGTCCTTTGTTACACCCAGGAAATCATGGCATAGCTTTACTCCTCTTTCAGCAGCTTCGTTGAATACTTGAAGATTTTGAACTTGTCTTCATTTAAGAAAGTCATCCATTTTTGTCCATTCATCGGCTGGTGCTTGAAGAAACTCATAGGGAGCATTCACAATATGGAAAAACCTTATTGATCGAGGGCTAATCAAAACACTCAGTGACTCTATCTACTCTGAAATTGGCTTAAGGATAGGCTTTCCAAAGGATGTTCATACACGATCCGTAGTACTTCCAGCACTTTCAAATTGGAGGAGCCGAGGTCTCATAATCTCTTTGGCTTCGTCAGATACCATTTGTGAGAAAAGAGCCAAAGTAACAAGCTCTTCATTCAGATACCTACTACGTCTGCTAAGAGCTTTTTGTCCCTTGTCAGAAACTATAGAATCATGGTATGCAAACTGTTTTAGTTTCTCAACTAAAATCAAATCGTTGACTGGGTTACCGGCTGCAACCGGGCATACAATTCACCATTGCACGTAGACACTTACAGCAAACACACAGAAACGTCCCAATTTCTTGAATTGATCATTGGTTGCAACTTCTGACTTGGGAAACTGTTCAATTAACTTTCCAGACAATAGGACCATTTACATAGTGTACAGAAGTTTTGCCATCCATATTGCTTTGTGCAAAACTCCAGGATGCTTCATGCTAAACTGCTGAGGTTCGGACCATTTTGTAACTAACAACAGGCTGAGTTCAATAAGTTCTTGGTAATCCCCTCGAGTGGAACCTAACGCTAGGAATTCACGAAAGCACTTTGTTAAGCTTTCTTGTTCCTTCTCAGTTGCTCTAGGAAGTTCAGGATAGTAATAGGCTGTTTTATTAACTGGTAGAAGTTGCAAGTAGTGGTTCTTGAATCTGCAACAATTTATAACCAATTTATTAGTTAAAGCAAGTCACTTGAGTCTATTCAATCAAATAAAAAATCTTTTTGTTCAATGATGTTGTAACAGCATTAGACATACCTAGTAAAAGTTGAAATATTTGGCATGGATGAAGCCTCTATTTTTAATGAATCCCAATAGTCGCTAAGCATGACTTCTCCAACTTGCCTGTGGCAAGCAAACCACAACAAGGGACGGACTAGCTCCCTCTGCAGGCAGACACATGCTGCAGAATGTTGTCCTGTGATGTAAAGAGTTAATGAATTAATTGTTTAATAAATCTATACTTTATAGCCTTTCGATTAGTCCATTACTTAAAACCTTCCCATTATTTGTAATCCTAGAGTTTGCGCAAAAATGATTTGTTGATTTGAAATTTAATAAACTATTAATATATCACAAAATGTAATAAACAATTGCTTTGTTAAAGCCTCACCTGTATTCGAGGATGTCGTGTCAAAGACCAAGCCTATGATGTTTTTGTCGCATTTCCAATCTATGAGTAGATTTTTTGTTGCAACAGAGACAACGTTACCATGTTTCAGACCAGCTTTTGTGGTTGAACTCGGAAGGGGTGGTACACCAAGAAGTTTAGTTCCATTGACTCCGGATACTAAAACAGGTAGACGATCATCAGTGTCTTTGGAGTCCAGGGTAGCCATCAGTTTTCCGTCCCAATGTACCACCATTTTTGGAGACTGATTCCATTTGTCCTTTATTTGTTTGCTGATATGGGGTAGTACTGATGCTCGATATCGATGGGCTGAACTTGCACTTAGATTTATCTTTGAAACATCTCCTCCGCAGACAGAAACCATCATATGTACGAATGAGTTCATCTTAGTATTACTAACGTTATTCGCCACTCTCCAGGCAACAACATTTGAATTCTTGAGAATATCATGAAGAACAAATGCGTGTTCACCAGATTTAATTTGCCTTCTGCGTCGCCTTTCAATTTCAGAGCAGGCTGAGCTGGGTCCAGCAGTCCCCCCAACCGATTCTTCACTAGAACTGATGGTTGGCTCAAACTCAACAGTTTCTTTGAACATTACCGAATTGTCTCTTTTGGAAAAAGCTTCGTCATAGGTTCTTTTCTGCCTTTTCTCGACAACTTTTGCATTGACTTTGTCAATTCCTAAATAAGATGCTTTCCTGTCAGTTATCATGCTTTGCATGAAATCAATGTCTGCATCGATGGATTCTTTTTCCTTTGTTGTTTTATGTAGTTTCTGAGCTTCCACATCTTGGATAACAGATTTCTTATAAAGTTTCATGATAGCATCTAATGTTGACAAATTTTTTGATTCCTAGGTTATCCAAATGTCTTCGATTCTAGTTGTATTTCATTAACTTCATACATTCATCATGTGCTTCCTCGATTATTTTGCCAATGTTGTTTCTTCTACTTATTATAGGGATATTTGCCTTCGTATAATGCTTCAGAACATTATCAATTATAAGAGATAATGCATCATTAAAGGTTAAATCCTTAAGGTTTGCAAGCAGGCAAAGAATTACTTGCCTCTTTGTTGGCAGTTTGCGTCCCTTGATTTCCTTATCGTTCTCCCGGCATCCTTACTATATGCCCCCACCATCTCAGTCTCGCCGAATCTATCCTGTTCAACACAGGCACCACACCAACTCTCTCCCTAACCCATTCGTTTCTCACTCTATCTCTCCTCGTCTTTCCCACTATCGTCCTCAACACCTTCATTTCAGCAGCTTCGATCCTTTTTTCCTCTTTTGTTGTAATGCTCCATGTTTCTGCTCCATATGTCAATGTGGGTACCAGTATGCTATCAAATATAATCTTTTTCACTTTTATATCCATCACCCGATCTTTCATAATTGGATATAATGCTCTCATTGTTCTTCCGTATTTTTCCATTCTTGCCTCCACTTCCCTTACACATCCTCCCTTGCTTGTAAATACGCCACCCAGGTAAACAAACTGATCCACATTTCTCAATCTTTGATCATCAATGACGATCTTCACTTCTCCCTCATCCTCTCTACCCACTCTCATTATCACTATATTTTCTGTATTCATCTCTAAACCAATCTCCTTCAAACTTCTGTCAAAACTTTTCATAAGTCCTCTCAATACTCCCTTCTCTTAACTCCAACATGCCAAATCATCCGCATACACCATATATCACCATCCAGATTCGAAAATTCCTCTTTAACCTTTCTGATTACTACATTAAGTAAGCTATAAAGAGTAAGGGAGACAGGACACTACCCTTTCTGACTCACGTTCCCACCTCAAACCATTTCTCATTTTTACATTAAGTTCTCATTTTACACCCACAAACGCTATACAAGCATTTTAGTGCTCTTCTCAGTCTTTCCTCCACTTTGTACACTTCCCCAAACATCCTTCAAAGTCTGGCTCTGGGTACCGAGTCAGATGCCTTTCTTAGGTCCAAGAAGGCTATATATGCTGTTTTATTAAATTCCTAGCTCTTCTCCAACACTTTTCTTAAAGCAAACAAAAGATCCGAAGTGCTCCTGCCCTTCCTGTACCCATATTGTTCCTCTCCCAACTGTATCTCTATCACTCCTCTTAATCTTCTTTCTAAAATCCTTTCGTACACTTTCGCTATATGATCCAATAAAGCTATTCCTCTATATTTTCCACAATCTCCGGTATTATATTTTCCTTTATAAATGAGCAAAACAACTATTCTCCTCCATTTACCGGGAACTACACCCTCTATCCAACATTTAATAAAAAGTTAAACTATTTTCTTCTTCAAATCTTCTCCTCCTTCCCTTATCAACTCTAAAACAATTCCAGCTTCGCCCGGCGCTTTTCCTTTCCTCATTTTTGACAAAGCCTCCTCGTATTCTCCCATCGTTATCGGATTAACCCCTTCCATCTCCTCTCTCACATATTGATCCTCTTCCATATTCCTCCCCTCTTCTAACATGTTAGAATTCCCAAAATATTCAGTCCCCTTAAATACTCGTTCCTGTGCATGTAAAGTACCTCCCCTCTTTATTTTTGATACTATAAAGCTTTTTCTTTGATTTTTTATATGTTTTTGCCAGCTTGAAAATCTTCTTCTTTCCTCTCTCTGCATCCTCTCCCAATTCTTCTGCCATCCTTTCCGCCACCAGCCTTTATGCCTCCCTCTTCACTATGCTTTGTTTCTTGCTATCACCATTCAACTCTTCTCTGTTCTGTTCTTCCCTCAACCACCTTATCATTTTCTTCTTCTTTTCACCCATTGCTCACTTCACATCTTCATTCCACCACGTAGTGTGTTTCTTCCTCGTTCCTTCATACCACTTCCCACCAGCGTTTCCGTCCGGCGGTTCCCTAACAATGCCTGCAAGTTTCATGTTTGTTTCCTCCACATTCGTCAACTTTTCCTTTATTTCTCCACATACTCCTCTCTTCCCCTCCTCTTTCATGGCTTCAACTTTAATCACTTTCCTTTTTTCTCCAACCTGCCACTTTGTTTCCTGTACCCTCAGTCTGGCAACAACCACTCTATAATCTGAGTCAAAACTGACTCCAGGAAGCACTTTAATATCCTCCAATGCTCTTTAATCAGAAACTATGAAATAATCTATAATGTATTTTTGGTCAAAACTTTCGGTGTTTTGATTCCATCTATATCTCCTGATCTTATGAGATTCTGTTTAAAAAATAATTCATTAATTATTTTAAATTCCTTCTCATGCATATATCTATGAGCCTCTCTCCCTCTGGGTTTCTCTCGTTTTCACTATCCTCTCCACCTCGTTTCTTCTCTTTCCCACTCTAGCATTAAAATCACTGATCTGGATGCAGCATGTTGTCTTCGCTTTCACTTCCACACAACTCCTCCAACAAATCCCATGAACTTCTCTTCTTCCTCCCTCTGGGACTGCCCCTTTGATGCGAGCATAACCTTGATATAATCGATAGTTTTTGATTCTTGATTTTAAGGTACTTCATAAATCAAATCTGCTCGTTTATCCCTCCCACTTCCATGTATGAAAGGTGCAATCTTTTGTCCGAAAATGAAACCTACACCATGTTTATTTATTCCTCACGTCGACTCCTCTGTATGCTGAACACATATCCTCCGCCCAAATCTCTGCCACTTTCTTCACCCTCCACTCTCATCTCCGACATCCCCACCACATCTATCAGTCTGGCCTTTATTGGCTAGTGATAGTTCCGCCCTTTAGCAGCATTTCATCGCATAGGCATCCCAAATTAATTTTAACAGTCTCTGAAACACGTGATTCAAGAAATTTTGTGTTTGTATCTAGGTATTTAGAAAAGTTGCAATTGCACATGCGTCATCGTATTTGCAGAGTTTGAAATCTATATCTATCTCCATCATGCTTGTTTCTGGTGATTCCTTGAAAAGTCCGTTACTTTAATAATATATATAATAGTTATATATATATAATATATTATATTATACTATATATTATATATAATATATATATATATATATATATTATAATATATATATATATATATAATATATATAGTATATATATATATATAGTATATATAGTATGTATATGTTGCTATATATATATATATATATATATAATATATATATATAAATATATATATATATATATATAGATTATACATATATATATACTTAATATATATATATATATAGTATATATATAATATTAATATATATAATATATATATATAAATACATATATAATATATTATATAGAAACATATATATATATACTATATTATATATAGTATATATATATATATATATATATATAATATAATTATATAATATATATATATATATATAACGGTAGTGCACACACGTTACTCATAATAATTCATTGATGAATACTATCCGCTATCCGCAAAAAAATTTATGCGATGAGGTTGTCGGCATGCGGGATAGTGAAAAATGCGATGAGGTGGCGGATGCGGATAGTGAAAAATTATGCGGATATTCCGCATAGCGATGCGGATGCGGATATTCGCTACCCTTCTCTAATATATATATATAATATATAATAATATTATATATATATAGCTAATTATTATATATATATATATATATATAATATATATATAATATATATAATAATAATACATAATATAATATATACTATATATATATAGGCCCGTATATATATACTATATATACTATATATACTAATATATATTATATATATATATATAGTATAATTATATATAATAATAATATATATATTATTAATAATATATATATATATTATATATATATATATATATATATATATTAATTATATATAGATATTATATATATAATATATATGGTCAGCATCCCGAAAGTTTCAGGCATGTAACTTCAGAGAAAACTATAACAGCACACGAAAAATAAATATCGATTTATTAATCAGGGAGACCATTTTTACCGGGCAGAAATTTAAAAAAAATTAAAAAAAAAATAAACGGCTCTTTAAAAAATTAAAATTGTTAAAAATCTTGAACAATATTACCAGTTTTTTTGAAAAATTCGATTGATGCCGCTTACTACGACTTATGACGGAAAGTGCAAATGTTAATTTTTATTTTTTTTTAAAAACGGACAAATACCCACGGGGTAAACAAGAACGATAGATAGAGTCGGGGTTTCTCGGCCTACCGGGACGACGGGGGGACTTCTCCCCCTCTGTCCCTCCGTCGGCTAGAAACCTCCTAAGAAGGATATAAAAAGAAAAATAATATTTCTCAAATTATATTAATAAAAGCGACATTTGGCAAACTTCTCTCGAGACTGGAGCTTTCAAGGTCTTTCAAGTCGATCAGAGCCTGCACTTTTTACTAATATTAATATTGAGTTATTAACCGTAATTTTAGAAATTAAAAATTTTTTTTTTTTAATTTCTGCGGGTAAAAATGTCTCCTGATTAATAAAATGATTATTTATTTGCGGTATATGTTATAGTTTTCTAGTTACATGCCTTAACTTTTCGGGATTGCCTGCCTATATATATAGTATATATATAATAAAATAATATATATATATATAAATATATATATATATATATTATATTATAATATATATATTATATAAGATATATATATATTTAATATATATATATATATATATATATATATA
>JABUQX010110036.1:0-34530 GCA_015478945.1 Trachelipus rathkii | reverse complement strand
TAATAAGTCGATTTAGTTATTATTTTGTATCTTATTTAAGTAAATAACTTGTATTTAGTTCTACATTTTTTGCCGTATACTCATTCTTATTTACAATTAATTAATTTTTATTCTTTATATTAAATAATATATATATCAGCTAATTAAGCTAAAAACATTGATTTTTCTTTGTATTAAAATTGTAATCATGTTTAATTACATAATAATAATAGCTTAGTAAGCTAAAGCTTGGTTAATCAACCATTACTTTAGGATAAATAAATGGAAATCGGAATATTTATTTTGTAATAAACACAAACATAAAAAGTT
The DNA here is from genome assembly GCA_015478945.1 of Trachelipus rathkii. Taxonomy (NCBI): domain Eukaryota; kingdom Metazoa; phylum Arthropoda; class Malacostraca; order Isopoda; family Trachelipodidae; genus Trachelipus; species Trachelipus rathkii. The sequence continues at coordinate 34,221 of JABUQX010110036.1, read as the reverse complement.
GTTATAAATAATTAATATTACAGTTTTTAATTTTGATTTAAATAAGATAGGCATTAATGATAAGAGATTGAGAGTATAGAGAAGATAGAGAGAGATGAAGAATAGTAGAGAGAGCAGTAGAGTGGCAACATTAAACAAGAGACGTATAACTATGAGAAAAATGTATACATACATAAATGTAATTTAATTACAAAAATAACAACGAAATTATTCCGCACAGCTACCACGATTTGCGCATGTTCTATGCCAAAACTCACTAAATATCTATTCGCTTATTCTTGTTGTGCTCGTGCATAAGTCTGAATGGTATATGCAATAAATACCCTATTATTCATCAATAAGCATAGATAGGATTATGAGTAAGATTCTGTGCCTTGAGAAGAATTAAGGGCTGACCCTATCATAAAAATTAGATGGGGTTAATTAGCTGATATATCGGCCCGTCTTTTCACCTGCTCGCTTATATCTAATTTTTTCTTATATATTTGAGTAAGATCTGTACAAGATGATTAGGTCTCTACTGCTTGAGACTATACAGAGAAATCTATTACAATAATAGGTAACTTATTTATATTGAATGGAGGAGAATATTTCTTCTTAAAATTTTACAATTTAAACATATCAGTTCAGGATACTCATTTTAAAATAAATTCCATTTGCTTTTTTGATACTTTATCCATTAACCTCTATTGGGAAGTACTCTTTGCGATACTGATATATCTGGATTATAACTAATATATATATATTCCATTGATTTTCATTGAACGTAAATGATAATTATGATATACTTTATACCATTAAATTCAAAGCTATATTCGAAACTGTTAATTTTAATTACCATTAGTAATAACAGATAATACTCATTGTAATAATATTATCATTAATTAAAAATAAATTATTGGTATTGGTATTAAGAACAAAACTTCGGTGACGTGGTCATAAATATTGAGGAACCAATAATTAGTACTTATAATTTTAATGTAGGAATGAGTTCTATCTACTTTGCTACTCGACAAAGTAATAAAAATGAACAATAGGAATTATTTTTTTTATGTACTAATTTTCTGGCATCTGAAAATTGATTTATAGTGGAATATTTATTTAGAAAATGAGAAAGATTATTAGGATTGAAGAAAGTTATAAACGATCTATGCTTTTAATAATGTTTATTTATGTGAATTCGATAATGGCAATTACACTTCCTGAAATATAATTCAGAAGAACAGAGTTTATTTATGATTTCTACGACTGTCTTATTTACCGATTAGGGTGAGTGTAGAGATGGTGTTGACGTTCATAACGAACACATTGGGCAGACGAGAAATCTACTCGCAACTTACAGAGGCGTTCTCCCGGCATCGCTGTCAGGTAACATTAGGGCAGATTTTACATGATTTCAGTTATGATGTTCGCGCTTCCTCCGGGCTTTAATAGATAATCTACTTAATTTTGAAACATTGAGCTCCGTACCTTGTTTGCTGATGTACCTCTTCAGTTGCGCCAAATGTGGTTTTTGCATGATGAGCTTTCCTTGCCACACTTTAGTGCTGCAGTTCGTGAACACCTGAAACTTTCCCAATCGATGGATAGGTCGAGGTGGCCAGTTCCGTGGCCAGCAAGGTCACCAGACCTAATCCTTTGATTATTACCATGCTGACCAATTAAGGACCTTGTATACTCTTCTCAATCGAACGTTTGAGACCTCGATTGATTATGATGAATTGAACGATCAAACAGGCTCTGAAATTTGAACGCGGGTCCGGACAATCGATGAGAGACGCCTGACGCGTGTGGGAAGATGGATGTCATTTTCAACGTCTCCTTTGTTTTTATGGTATCATTTGTAGGTGCTTCGGAAAAGTTTGTTTATGTTGTACAAATTAAACCTAATTATACAAATTAATATGTCTATTTACCTATTGCGAATGTAAGTTATTGGTCCTCAAATACTTTATAACGTTCACCATTTTTAAATTTAGAGTTTGTAACTTACTTCGTTTCGTAGATAACAAGATGATTTATAAAAACAAAATGGCGGACGCAACGGAAAATAGTACCTAAAGAAATTCTGTATAGGAAATTACCTTTTATGGGGAGAATGATCAGTTACCCAACAATTTTTACCATAATTTTGAACCACCCTGTATTGATTATACTATAGTATGGATATATATATATATATATATATATATTATATATATTATTTTTAGATATTTATATTATATATTTATATTAATATATATTATTATATTTATTATTATTATTTTTATTATTAAATACACGTGCAAACAGGGAAAATGTCCTTCAATTGACAATATGTGTTTTATGTTCTTTTTGCTGAAAAGAACGATCTGTTGGTTATTTTGTTGTTACCAGCGTAATCGAAATTGGTGGAATGTGGGCGAGTTGGCACTACTCATTTCCATTTTCTTGTTAGCAGGATGTTGCCGTCCACGTACTTTTGTTGTTGTTAAGTTTATGTTTGGATTGTATGAGTATGATGCCCATTATAATTATCATATATCTATATATATATTATATATTATATATATATTATATATACTATATTTTAATATATATATATTTATCTTATATTAATTATATTTATTATATAATATATTATATATATTATATATTATATATATGATATATATATTAATTATTAATATACTATATTATTATTTTATATATTAAAATTATATATATTATTATCATTATTATTATATTTATATATTTATTTTATTAATTATTATTTATATATGATATTTATATTTATATATTATATATATATATATATATAGTATATTTTATATGATATATTAATATATATTATATATTTATAATATATATATAAATTTTTATTATATATATATTATATATTACTATAGAGTTAATATATATATATATAATATATATATATATATATATATATTTATTTAATATATTATATATAATATTAATATATATTATTTGTTAATATATATTATATATATATTTTTTATTTTATATGTTATATTATTATTATGAATTATTTTTTCAGGTTTATATTCCTAATTATTTTTGCTATAAAAAAATTAGAAAATATTTTATAACAAATTTCTATGCTGCTAGCTCTTTATAATGCCACGTATGTGTTGTAAAAATGCCTTAACCTATTTTGATTATGTGTGGGACCTTCCATTAAACGCAACAATGTAGCTTGTCACCATTGGTTAGAAAGGCTTATATTGTACTTTGGATATAAAGTTGGGGACCAGGATAGGTCCTGGGTTTCACATGTATGCTGCAATTCATGTTTCAGATCTGAGACTGGTTAAAGGAAAAGTACCGTATGAATTTTCTGTGCCTATGATTTGGTGTGAACGACAACTCCGTAAACGATTGATTACTTCTGTTGTTGTGGAGAAATGTGCAGGGGGTTCTCTTCAAAATCCAAACTTTGTGTCCAGTATCCAGACTAGCACACCGCAATGTGTTTCCAGTTCCTCATCAGTGATTTCCTGGTCGATGATTTAATGATGACTCAGGGATGGCCCTCCATCATGACAAAGGTAATCAAGATCCGTGACTTTGAACCATCAACATTATGACATGTTCACATCATGAATACAAGGAGGAGCTTAACGTTTTGATACTGGATCTTAGCTTGACAACAACTTAGATTGCTGTTCTAGGGTTCGGGCTGGGATTCTTTAGAGAAGGTGTAACATTAGTTTCTTTAGCGGCAGACAGAGAAGTTTTGCAACTATTGTTGCGCGAAAGATGGTTGTATCTGCTGTGATTGTTAATGGCCTATTGGAACAGCGCATTGGACTTTAGCATGCAGCAGAGGTTGCGCTGTTTATCTGGATGGTCCTCGTAAGAGTCTCGAAGCCCAGTGCTGTGATATATAATGTTTTTTTGTCTGTTCCTGTAGATATTCTTCAATACAGGAAGTCGCGTCATGGTTCTATACTTACCTGTGGTACACAACATTTAATGACAATTTGTTGGGAGCTGAGGTCTTGGATATTACAAGGCATGGAACGAGTACACAAGATTTGCTTGCTTCCTCTGGCAAATGGTACAGCCGCGACAGGAAAAATCACTCATTCGGAAATGTGGCCTCAAGACTATTCATCTTGGACAAAACTATCCAGAAACACTTGTGAGATCCGCGAGTGTGTCTTTCTTCCACCTTTGCAATATCAAATCACTTTTTTTTGGCATTTTGTAAGTCTTGAGAAGGGTTAAGGGAGGTCTAGGTTAGGTTAGGTTAGGCTAGTTAACTTACGTAACTAATACTTACTTAATTACACCAAATCTTTTATCCAAATCTAAACAAAATTCTAATGAATTCTCCCCAAACTGAATTAAAGAGTGATTAAGTATATTTATATTATTTTATATATATTTATTATTATTATTAATTATATATATTATTATTTATATATACTTTATATTATAGTTATATAAGAAGAGAGGAGAGAGGTTCGACAAGGCGACTTACGCAGAATTGGACTCAGTATCGATAGAAACTCACCAGTTATGAGTCACAACCTAAAAATATGCATATATATATATTATATTATTTTATTTATATTTTATATTTATATATATATATATGTTTGTTGTGGTGGTGTGTGTGGGTGTGTTTGTGTGTGTGGTTGGTGTGTGTGTTGTGTGTGTTGGTGTGTGTGTGTGTGTGTGTGTGATGTGTGTGTGGTGTGTTTTTTTGTCGGTTACTGAAGTATTCTCAGTAAAGGAACGTTACGGTTATGGTCTGATATTACCTAGTTGAGTACCCAACATTTAAATGGCATTTGTGGGAACCTGAAGATCATTGGACTATTAACAGGCTGGAAAGGGTTACAAATGGCTGCTTCCTCTGCAAATGGTACAGCCGTGGCAGAAAAATCACTACGTTCAGAAAAAGTGGCTTGTGAATGATTTAAAATTATTTTTTTTACATATTCTCTATACATTATTAGTTTGTTTCCATGTTCAGGAGTAACTCTATTTTCTATGGCGTTAAGTTGTCACCACACTAATCCAACGGATACTCAAGTTGGTCTTAAGGTTACTGCAATTATTCAAGCTTCGGTTCATTTTTACTTAATTTTTTTTACTCGTCAGTTGCAACAAAGATGACGATTAATTGTATTCTCTTTCGATACGACGTATGGGTAAAAATGTTCGAAATCGAATCCGGAATCCGAATCCGTGTGGTGGGAAATGTGTCGAATCGGAAATCCGAATCCAGATCGCAGTCTTTGGAGTGAATCGGATCGGATTCGGATTCGCCCATCACTGCATATTATATATTTATATGTATACTATATATATAAAAAAAAAAATATCTTATATCTTAATATAAATTATAGTAAATACATGCATACATATATACATTTACACTTTTAAATATGATTAAATATTAATATATATATAAATATATGGGTATAGTTTGGATTTTGGAAGAGAGGGAAGGATGTGCAAGGTAGTAGGAAGTTTTGGCAGGAGGTGGGTGGTGAATAATCGGTTTGGTGAATGTAAGGATAGATACTTGAGTGAGCTAGGGTCTTACATTGGGTATGTTGTTACCTGTGTTTGAATATGTAGTGAGGACTATGGTCTGAATAAAAGTTAGATCTAAGTTCAATGTGCTGCAGATGGACATCTTGGGGAAGTGCTAGGATTTGAAAGATTGATATATTAAAGCGGAATGACGTATTAGGAGTTGTGTCTGGTGTGAAGAAGGGGTAATTGAGAGAATAAATATATGAGATGGTTGGTATTGTTGGAAAGGATAATGATAGTCGGTTGGTAAGGCGGATGTATAGTGGCGAGTGTGCTTGGAATTGACCGGCTGGGAGACGAAGAAAAGTGGATTGAGTAATAAAGGAATGTTTAAGGAGAGAATGTGAGGTTGGCAGAGGCGGGAAGAAAGGCGCATAGGAGAATGGCGGGGTTTTGTAGGGGGTATGGTTGTGGCCCAACTGGGCCAAGGAGAACACTTACACTGACGATTTCCATAGTGAGGGTCCGTCGCCATCTCCGTGAGGCTCTAGGGTGGATTTTTTGGTTGCGACGGGTTTTCACTAATTAATGGTAGAGGGGGCGGTAGGCTGGGCTCTTTCTTTTCGGCTTTTGTCTTATTCTTTTACTGCTTTCTTGTCGATTGCATGGTTACGCGCTTACTCCAGTCTTGGGAGAAAAGGTAGATGAAGAGAGACGAAGATATATATAGTATTATATATATATATTATATAATATATTATATTATATTCATATACTAATATATATATATAATATATATAATTATATATATTTAATATTTATATACATACCGTTATATTTTATCAATTTATATATTATATATATATATATTATATATAATATTATATATATATATATACTATATATATATATATATATATAATTATATATCTATAATTATATATATTTTATATATACTATATCATATATTATTATATAATATATATACTATGCCTTTCCTTGAAAGAGGCCGCAGCGCAGTGAGTGGATGGTAAGAATATAAAAAAATAATTTAATAATAAAAAACGATAAATAATATTCTTCATCAAATATAAATCATATATATCAATATTATATATATATATTAATTATTATATTTATTATATTAATTATATATATATTATATATATAGATTATAATAATATTTATATATATTATATATACCGTATTATATATTAGGGTGTAGCGGTTCTGCATCCGATTCGCATAATGCGGGGGATATCCGCTCCATTTTTTCACTATCCGCATCGCAACCGCATCGGCTTAATATTTTTACGGACTAGTAGATAGTATTCATCTATGTTTTGAGCGAGAGGTGTGACTACTTAATATACATATATTATATATATATATATTTTATTTAATTATATATAGTTATATTATATAGTATATGATATATATATTATATTTTAATATATTATATAATATATATATTAAAAGTAAGGACTTTCAAAGATGACAACTCATGCTGGAGATAGATATAGATTTCAAACTCATGCAAAAATTCTTCGAAATCCCACCCTGAATCCAAAACTCAAAAATTTCTGAATCAGTTTTTTACAGAAGGTTTAAAATTTATTTAGGATGAATACGTGTGAAGTGCTGCTAAGGCGAAATTTTCACCCAAACCAATAAAAAGCAATTTGACAGAAACAGCGCGCATTCCATTGTTAGCGATATTCATTGCTGTAATCTGACGTTGTCTTTTGGCTCCTGCGCGATGCAGAGTCTTGTTTTTCAGAAGTGTCAAAAGACAATCTATCAAAAGAGAAAGCTTGGAATCAGTAGATCCATGGTTGTGGCCGTGGTAATTGTAAAGTTTTCCCACTTGCAGTAGTCGCCAGGGATTCTTATCAGTCTTAAAAGTGCAGCTAGTAGCGTCTTTCAGGCCGGTGAGATCTCATTAGGTGAAAGGAAGGCCTCTTTGTGCCCTGAAAGGGTTAGAAGCTTTTGTCTTTGAGCATATTTGAGAATTATTATTTGTTAGCATTATACTAATACTTTTTCCAAATGGCGCGTGGGAAGCTTGGAAAACGAGATTGGTGGAGGTACAAATCAGTTGGTTCCAGCGTGTCCTGCACTTGGGTAACACGGGTATATATATAGATATATAGATTTTATTATATTATAATATATATATATATATATATATTATATATTTATTATAATATATATATAGATAATAATTATTATACATTATACTTATATTTTATTATATATTATATTTATATATATATTAATTATATATTATATATATTATATATATATATTTATATATAATATTATTATAATATATAATTATATTATATTAATTTTTCTATTCGTATATATATATTATATATAATATATATTTTATATTATATATATATATTATATATTATATATTATATATATTTATATTATATATATATATTATTATATATATATATTCATATCTATATATATATATATATATATATAATATATCTATATATATATATATATATATATATATTTAATATATATTATATTATATATATATATATATATTATTATTTCTATATAATTATATATAATATTATATATATATTATATTTATTATTATATACGATATTATTATATATATATATATATTATATGATTATATATATATATATATATATATACTATATATTTATTGATTTGTTTATTTGTATTCATTTGTCATAATTCTTTTTTTTTTATTAAATATTTTTTTTTATATATATTTACTATCACTCACGGGCTGGCCCTTTTTCAAGGAAGGGGCAAAAACTATATATATTAGTTAGTATATATATATATTATTATATATATATTTATATATATTATATATTATATTATATTTATTATAGATATATATTTATATATATATATATATTATATTATATTATATATATTATATATAGTATTTATAATATATACAGTGGCGGTTCGTCTTTATGGGCTATTGGGGTGCGCCTAAATTAAAAATGCAGCATAGGATGTAGAAATATGAAATTTTTGTCAAAGTTAAGTGATCTGAATTTTTTTTTTTAAAAGTTAGTCATAAAAATTAGTATCATATTAGGAACAACAAGGAATCCTTTTCCAAGGGCCACATTTTCGTGATATTTAGTTTATATATGTCATAAATCATTCTGGGCTTTCTTTTGCGGCCTAAATAGCCAATTTTAAGTTCTTAAAATAGACAATATGACTTACGAAAAATAGAATTAAATTCTATGTACTTTTTTAATGTTGGCCAGTTTTAGGCTTACATTATTCTAGCAACTTGGAAGTTTTTTCTCATAAAATTAAGATTCAAATTTTACAGAGTTGCTAGATTTGTCCATGTAATGTCCTTCTTTTGATTGTTATGGGTCAGGACCTAAAGTCAGTTTATTCGCATTTTACGGGGGAGAGCTGTTTATTTTTTTTTGTGCGAGAAATAACATAGTGAAAATGTAAAGTATTCCCGTGATATATACTATATTATATATTATATATATATATATATATATATATATATATATAATATATATTTCTATTATATAATATATATTTATATTATAATATTTATAATTTCTAATATATACTATATATATATATATTATTATTATAATAATATATTATTATATTTTATATATAATATATTATTATATATTATATATATAGTATATATTAATATATATATATATCTATATAATATTATTAATATAATATAATATTATATTATATAATTATAGGGAGAGAGAGAGAGAGAGGAGGAGGAGAGAAAGAGAAGAGAGAGGAGAGACAATCCTAGATTAAGCAGGCAATGAGTTTTTGTATTTGTTTCTAAATTTGACACCTCCACAATACAATTTTATTTTTAGCTTTTGCTTTAGCCGTTGTTTTCAGCATGCATCGTATTAAAAAAAAAAAAGTCCTATAAATTATGCACACATTAAGTTTTAAATATTAAAATGATGTATGTCGTGGTTGAGGATAATCCTATTCAGATATGATATTTTAGACAGATGAATTGACTTTTTAGATTCCATCTAGAGAGGGTTATCAAGTTCTTTTTAACTGCGAATGTGTTCGAATAGCATGCGTCGATATTAAAAAAAAGTTGTAATTTATGCATCCAGGATATCACATTTCACTAATAAGAAATGATATTAATTTCGATATAATAATATATTAAGTATATATATATATTATAATATATTTATCATTATTAATATTTATACATATTATATATAGTATATATATATAAATATATAACGTAGAGAAAGAGTGAAGAACGGTGTCCGCTGTAATAGTAATAGTATATATATATATATATATTATTATATAATAATATATAATTATTATATATTTATAAATTTATATATATATATATATCTTATATATATATTATTATATATAGTATTTATATATATATATTATATATATATATATATATTATTATATTAATATATATATATATATATATATATATATATATATTATATATATAATATAATTTATATATATATATACTATATATATATATATAAGTCAAGCAGATTAAATGTGGCGATTTATTAACAAAACTCCTCAGACATGATAAAAAGCACGCAATTGAAAAGCAAAATTTTACAATTTAAAAAAAAAAACTGAAATTATGTTGGAAGTGACAAATATCAATAAGGTACAATGTAATTAAAATATTTTTTAAAAAATACAAAGAAACATTTGCTCTGTGGTACCCATTAAACAGAAAAAGGTCTGTATATATATAATATATATATATATATATATATATATATAATATATTTATATTATTTATTTTAATATATATATATATATATATAGCTTATGGCATATAAGATGAATTAACACAATAGCAATTTCATATATGTAAGAGCATTAGTTTTCTGTGTAGAATGCAAGCGTTTGTAACTTGTTAGAGGACTTCGTGTTATGCATGTGTAATATCTTGGAATATAGGCTAAGCAGTTAAGATGATGATTTTGACAGCTTGGTTAAAAAGACTGTTATTAATGTCCTTTTTGGGGTCCTTTATCAGATGAACACAACGCCGAGGAATTTAGACGGATTGCTGTATTATCACGCCGCTTAACTTCTTTGGCCTTAGCTCCATCGTTTAAGATTTTGTGGGGATATGGAATGAGTTATAATAAAAAAGTTATTATATATAAAATATTCTTATTTAAATATTTCATTAATATATATATATATATATATATATATTATATACTATTATTATATAATATATATATATATATATCATATATATATATACAGTATATATATTTAAATTATTATATTATTATATACTAATTATATATATATGATATTATTATTATATATTTATATTATAATACTATTATTAATAATATATACTAATTATATATAATATATATATTAGTATGATATACGAGTATATATATATCTTAATATATATATATTATAATTATAATATTATAATATCTATATATTATAAATTAATATTTATATATATATATATTATATATATATATATATATAATATTATATATATATATAAAATGATATAATTATATATATATATATATATATATTAATATATTATATATACATTATATTATATATTATATATTTATATAATATTTTTATATATATATATCTATAATATTTAATTATATATATATTATATTATATATAATATATAGGTTTAGATGTGGTGATGACGGATGTGTTTTATTGCGCTTTAATGGGTTGGTGTTGTTCATAGTGCTTTGTTATTCTTCCATTACGTGGTTGTTCATTATGTGGTTCCCCTGTTTTACTTGTTTTTAAATGTTATGGTTTTAATATTTGTTAATTAGTGGACCTTATTAGAGATAAAGTTGTTTGCAGTTTTAATTTCTTGATTTTATAGGCTATTAGTTTATGTTAGTAAGAATCTAGTCGTTTTTAGGATTGGGCATTAAAATTCAATAGTAGTTTAGTTAGTTACTAGGTGATATTCTTTCTTGTCTTACTAATTTTAGGTTTTGTTTAAAACTTGAGTTTATAGTAACATTTTCTATTTAGGTAACCATTATTTTAATTTACATTTTCTCCTAAATCATGAGTGTTGTTTTTTTTTTTTTTTTTTTTTTTTTTTTTTTTTTTTTTTTTTTGCTTTTTGTTTTTAGACGCAAACTTTTTTAGTGCGTCGAGAGTTTTTACTTAGTTATTCATATTTTCATATTACGTTATACGGTTTAGGGTTTAACAAATTTTAGGTTTTAATTTAGGTATGATGGTAAACAAATTTTCCTGATTTCTCCTTTGGTTTTTGTTCTGCTGTTATTCTGGTGATTGTGCTGTGGTTGTATATGATGGCAAATTTGCCACAGAGACGGGTTGTCATATTGATTCACCTATCGTGCTTACACTCGGGTAACTTGATCCGTGGAAACAACTCTCTAACTCGAAATCCGAGTCTTTCTAAGCTTGATGTTCTTTGGCTTAAATTTTCTTCCTGTCTACTACATATTTGTGTTCTGTACTAGTTCCTAAGCAGAACGTATTTTTTCATTGCCTTTATCTGAATATCTTACTACTTTATTACGAATTGTATTTCTCTTTCTCATTAATCCTGAGTCCTCTATTTAAGGGATTTCAATGTACGCAACACTGAATGGTGTTGGGTTCCTCTCCTACTGATTTAGGTGGGGAGTAGCCAAGGTCATCATTGTTCTCAACGATTAGATCTCCTAGGCAACTAATTAAAAGAATCTACACAATTCGGATCGTCTCAACCAAAATTCTTGAAATACTTGATCTTATTTTCCCCACTTGTCTTTCTCTATAAATACATCACTATTCGCTCCTAGTTGTAATCGTCACCCTCTCTCTCTTATTTACCTGCCTATGGCGTTTTTTTTCTGCACTTTATCGGGCCGATTGTGGGGCCTTGAGTCGCTTCTACGACAGCTATAATTGGAATAATTGCTTTGACTTGAGACGATTCAGTTCTGCCGATAGGTTGGGAGCTGTAACGTGATGGGGTGAGCGGTTCTTTCTCATTCGCTAAAATCTTTCCTCCTCAAAATCCATGGTTCGATCGGGGCTTTGTTCTTGGACGTCTTTCAGGCTAGAGACAATGCTTATCAGGTGTGGGAAAATTCTCGTTCTCCTTCACTCTCGCAAATTTTCATTCAGGGATACTCTTCGACGAGCAAAGCGAACTTTCATTAAACGAAAGTGCGCTGACCTCCTTGATTCTCCTACTTGACAAAGTCCTTGTGGGCTCTTGCCAAAACAATCTTGTAAATCATCCTTGTCTCTCTATTCGCTATAGACTTCGTTTCATTGCTTAATATCCCATTGAAATGATTCAATTCCCTTAGCTTCTATTTTCTCTAACGTCAACCCCTGGAGCGATCTGGCATTCTTTCTCCCTCTACTCAGGCGGTCTCATATGACTTTGCCTGTGTGGCATATTGATCAGTGTGCATGGGGACTCCGTTGAAACTATGAACGTTAGTCAAAGGCGGGGGCCTAGGTGGCATTCCTCCTCAATTTTGAAGGAGTGTGCTTCCGTTGCTTATTCCCACCCCTGCGTTCAATTATATTTTGATACTCGATACTAGCACTTTCGCGAGTGTTGGAAGCTGCATATGTCACCTATTCCGGAAAAAGGCCTCTTGTCTTCTAACTATGCCCTATCGCTCTGCTTGTATTCTATCTAAGAAATCTTTGAACCTTGCAACTCTCATTCTTAATCATCTGATCTCCATACGCGATTCGGAGCTCGAAGCTCTACTGAGCGGTTACTCTCAAATCTAAGATTTATGGTTTTGCGCCCTTAGGAACTTATTTGGGAGACTTTGGCGTGGTGGCGAGCAACATTATCCAACATTTTGACCTGGTATGGCAAGGTCACTGCTCTCAAGCTACCCTTCCTGGTTTCTTCCTTCTCTTCGTTAACTTATATCTATCTCTCAGAATCGCTTCAAATCGGGCTTTTGTGATGTTGGTAACTTCTTCTTTGTTCTTTCCATAGGTGGGTGTTCTCAGGTTCTGTCTTTCTCCTACTTTTTCCTACTTTCATTAATGAAATTCTCCCTGCACTTCAACTATATCCACTCATTACGATGCACCTCGACCTTCATTCTTCAATTCATTTCGATTCTCTCCCTATCTTTTCTAGAATTACTTTTCGTTTATCTTGACTTTCTCATGATCATGGCTAGAATTAGACTTTCAGTTGGTGGTCGTCTAACTTTGTGAATTACATTCTTTAAAAACCAACTTCTACATTCCTCTCTAAACACCTTCTAACTTTCCATCTCTTTCACGGTTCTCTCGTCTCTCCTCTTTCAATTTAACATCCTTGGCCTTAACATAACAAAATTTGTCTTGGAAACCTTCACATCACAATGGTGTGCTAAGCGGCCTACAAAGAACTGAGAGTTCTGCTTAGGAGGCAAGACTTTTTGTCCTCTCTCTGGTACTATGTTATACAGGGTTCTCCCCTTGGTATGGAGTGTAACTTCAATTTGGGGGGCTTCTGGTTTCAACGCTTTTGATAGGGTCGTATCGATTCAAAGGCCAAGGCTTATAAAGCTGTCTTTACTTTCGGGTTCACTTGACCCTTTACTAGTTCACTTGGATGTTGGAGCTTTGATTCTTTTCTATAGGTACCGCGAGTGGCAAATACTAGAGGGATTACACTCGCGTACCATTCACCATCTACAACGTCCTTCGTAGCACAAGGAGACAAAGTGCTATGTCGACAGATGTTTGTGTCTGATTTAGTACTGCAGACTAGTTCGTGAGGTGCTTCTTCTTTTCCTGACACCTCATGTTCTGTTGAATTCTCTTCTATCTTCTGTTTCCTGCATTTAATCTCCTCACTTTACAGCCTGCGTCTGTGCTCATTGTGAATTTGGGTTAGTTATGTCTTTGAGGGTTACAGATCGTCCCTGAATAGGGCTCTTGCCCGTGAGTGATGGTGGACAGACGTTTATATATGATATATATTTATATACTATTTATTAATTTAATAATATATATCTTTATATATATTTATTATATTTGATATAATAATATATATTATATGTATATATATTCTATGTATATTATATATATATATAAATTATATGATTAATTATAATATACATATATAGTATATATAATATATATTTATATAGTATATATTATATAATATATATTATATATATATATATAGTATATATAATACATACACAATATGTAGGATCCAAGAAGGTTATCGCTTCGTTTTGGTGGTGAAGTCGTTACTTGAAATATATTAGCGGCAACGATTCGATTGACGTCTTAGAGAGTGATAGGAGAAGGAGTTTTAGATTTCCTTTATGTTGTCTCTTTTGACGATCCAGAACAGGTGCCATGTCGAAACCACGGGCTTTGAGGAGAAACACGATTTAGTGAAGATGAATGAACTGCCATCCTGAGGATTAGGCTCCTATTTTTAGCGTCACCGAAGTTCTTTCTCCGAGTCCAAAAGCATTCATTCCGGGTAGCTACCAAAGACGCGCACGCAATGCCCAATTATCGAGTTAATTGCAAAAGACCATTTGAGAACATAGTGGGCTTGGACGGAAGCAGTGTTTGATTAGAGCTACAGATTTCAATAGGCTTGGAAATTGTTAAAATTTGTGCGGAGATTGCGATCATGGTCGGAATGTTTAGATATTTAGTTAGGACGATTGGGGTTGTGTATGTTTTATAATTAACTGTTCAGATCGTTATAATGATGATGTTTTGGCCCTCTCCCCTGTATCAATTGATAAGTGACCACACTCAGTGTAGGTACTGTTTAAGGCTTAGTAGAGGCCTCGCATTTGGATGAGGAATCAAGTCGTGAGAAATGTAAGAGTAATTTAAAGAACGGCAAATCTGTTCTATTGGAGAGCAGTAAGCAGAACACAAAATAAGAGAGTAGTAGCAGTAGTAGTAGTGAGTTTTAATCTTTTAACTTCGAGTTTCCCTTGAAGATTTATCAAAGACCTTTGCTTTACCAGAGCTAAGTTCGGATTATCTATGGAGAGTTCATATTTATACTGGTATAAGCAAAATTTTCACCATTTAGTCTGAAATTGTGAAAAACTATAGTTAGAGATATTAATTTATTAAAGAAAGAAGTCCCTGGATAGCTGGGTCTCAGATAGAAGTAAGAGTAAGGGGAAGGTTAGAGAGTGATGATCCCACGTTGATTCGAATTTAGCGTCTAGACCCGGACACACCAACCAACGTTTCAACACGTTTGGTCATGTCGTAAAGCATGTGTGCAAACCTGACACTCACACAAATGTTCGTGCAGACAAACAAACAAAATACTAGAACTACCTTAACAACTTTTAAAAATAAAAATTGCGATATTTGCTTTGGAATGGCAGATAAGGCTTAACAACATTAAAGTTAATATGTAAACTAAAGAAATTAAAAAAAAAAAAAAAAGATAATTAAAATTTTATCTTAAAATTCAAGTCGGTTGAAAGTTTAACAGTGTTCCTCCACTTACACGTAACTAATTTAACACCAGATAAGTTAATAACCGTCTAATTATATCTTAGTATTTAACTATTAAAATGAACTGAGAGGTTAAAGTTCAGGACATAGAACTAAAAAAAAATAGGCCAAAACGATATGTCAGACTATAAATAGCGACATATCCTCCGTACGAGTGAAAACTAATATTATATATTATATATTATATATTATATACTATATATATAATTTACTATATATATATTATAATATAAATATATATAAGAAATATTTTTATATATAATCTATTATAAACGTAGTATTTAAATTATTAATAATATATGTTAATTATATATACAATATTATTATTTAATTGTAATATTTTATTTTATATTAAACATCTTTTTATTTATATATATATTATATACTATTAATATTATATATATTATAATATATAATATAGTATAGTATATATATATATATATATTAATATATTATGGTAAGAGTAAAAGCAGAACGCCCGGCGATCACCGATTTTCTATAAATAATCACAGGATATCTCTAAAAATAAATAATGAAGTTGAACAAAAAAAATAAAATGACCCTTCTTTAGGAAAAAAAAATTTACAGCCTCTCAAAATAACAAAAATTAGCCATAGGAATTCTATAAAAAATGTGGCAGGAATAAGGAACTCTTCATAATTTTACAAAATAAGCCCACGAGAGATTGTAAAGAAAAATAGTAGCATAGCCGTGGTTGCAGAACCCATCTGGTTTAAGCAAGTTGTTAATCATTTAGACTAGGAACTGAAGTTTACGGCATCGTCGATCATTCAGGATGTGGGATCTGCGATTCTTATTTTTTTGGACCATTTCAGTTCTTAGGTCCCCAAAACGGACCGGGCCCGGTCAGTTTTTTTTTGGTGAAATTCCAAATGACTTTGAGAGGCTGTAAACTTTTTTTCTTACATGCGGTGTCAATCATTTTGAGTTTGTTCTATTCTCGTGTGTTACTTTTTATTTAGTTCTAAATTTTTATAGAATCGGTGATGCCGCGGGTGTCTTCTCCCAACTATTACCATTAAATATTAGTACTATATATCTATATATATTATATTATATTATTTATATCTCATATATATATATAGATAATATTTATATTTAAATATATATATATATATATATTTATATATATATTACCGGTATATTTATATGCATTTATATATATATTTATATTATATATATTATTATATATATTATATAGTATATATATTTATATATATACTATATATTATATATTAATCTATATATTATATTATATATTATATAACACCCGCCTTGGATGGCTTTGCCTGAGTGGTCGGGTGACAACTTAAAATTGATATTATATTATAATTATATATATATATAGTATATATACTTATATTACTATATATATATATATATTTAGTTATTATAGTATGAAATAGATATTAATATATTAGTATAATTAGAACTATATATAAGATTTGTAGTTTTATTGATTTATTCTAAGATTTATTTGGTAGGTTCGTGCTTCCATTAATTCTGAAACGTATGGTATATTAAAATTCTATTGTTATTATTTTTACTTATTTTTTATTGTTTTAATTTTTTTTTTCATTTAATGTTTATTTATTTATTTAGTTTATTTTGGTAATGCTCCTTTCGATAATTAAGATACTTTCATTTAAATTAATTATTGTAATGCACATAAATAGTTTCGATCACGCCATTTGGATCTAAACCTGAATATCGTTATTATATTATTATTTTATTTTATTAATTTTTCTATTATTATCTATTATTATTATTTGATTATTCTTTTATACTATTATTTATTATTTGATTTTATTATTTTATTATTATTATTAGTTATTATTATTATATATATATATATTATTATATATATATAATATATATAATTATAATTATAATATCTTAATATATATTATTTATATATATATATATATATATATTATATATATATATATATATATATATTATTTACATTTATATATACCATAGTATAAATATATAAATAATATATATTATAATATAATACTTATATAATATATATGTATACAATATCTATCTTATATATATATATAATATATAATATTATATATAATAGTATAAAATTTATATACTAATTTATTCTAATATATATTATATTTTATTATCTATATTTATATATTAATATATATTACGTATAATATATATATATATTAATTATATATTATTATTATTTTATTATAAATATATATATATTATATATTAGTATATATATATATAAGATTCTTATTTATATATACTATAATATTATATTGTATTATATATTTATATATATCTAGTAATATATATATATTTCTATTATATATATATATATATATATATATATTAATATATATGATATAATATATAGTAATATGATATATATATCAGAGCATATGATGTGGTTTCTCACAACCCAAATTGTAATGTTAAGTAGGTCTTGTACAATTTGGGAGTTTGCATAGGTATGTCTACATCACTTTATATATAGTATATATTATATATATTATATATTTATATATTATATACTTTAATATATATATTATATAAAATATATATTATTTATTATAATATTAGTATATTAATAAACTATGATTACCGTATATATATATATTATACTAATATATATATAGTATATTATTATATATTATATATACTATAATATATTTGATTTTTTAAATTTTATTATTTTTAATCTCTACTTTTAATTTTATTAATTTATATATATATTATTTATATATATGTGGGTGATTTCGTGACCTGTCCCAGGTAGCTGGGACTGATCGAGCACCGCCGCCAACTTTATCGAACATTTTATACCTTACTTCAAACAATCCTGCGAGTCCACTTTTGCTCGTCAGTTTGGAGGAGCCAATGAATAGGGAATATTAAAATTTGCTATAATATATTATTACCGGTGGGTCTCGTAGTGGACAAGAGGATTACTATATATATACAAACAAATAAATAATAATAACTGAGACGTATTGTGAGTCTCATATCTTTAAACTCAGAGTTAAAAGAATTCGAGTTTGTATCCGTATTAGAGGAAGAGCCGATCAAGAATGACATAAAATCAAAAGGTCAAACACTCACTGGCAGGAAATCAAAAGTTCGACGTACAAAGGTACATTAATTTATTTCTTTACCTCCATGTTAGGAATAGTTTGTTTATAAGTAGTTATTATTATTATTAGTTAGTAGTAGTATATATTTGTTTTTCGTTTCTAACTTTTATTATAATTTTGAGTTTTCATTAAGACTTTGGCATCATAAAATATTTGTTGTGGCTCGGAAGTTTCTTCTTCTCCTATCTACTCAGGCTATCTACCAAATGGAACTGCTTCGAATATGGCGAAGGGGATTTTAAATTATAATGGTCCTCAGACTGGTACAGCACTTAATAATGATGAGAATCCATATATTCTGTTCGACCTGAAGAAATCTTATTACATTCGAGAAATTAGGGTAACTCCTCAGCCTAATGAGTATGACCGTAGCATTCGCTACTGCTTCACTCCTCAATATCGGAACCTTGCCAAACCCATCGTCGAAGGAAACTTTTCATTATACACTCTTTTTGCCACAATCCCTTCAGATATGAAACCACTCGAAACAGTAAGACTGCACTCAAAGCAAAAGAATATCAAAGGTCGTTACGTCTCTATGACTCCTGGAGTAGGAAGATCAGCTTTTATTCAGTTTTTACTGCTTTCATAATATTATGAGGTTAACAACTGTTGTTCACGTCAAAATAATAATTAAAGAAAATGAATATTATAAGATTGCATTCGATTCCAATGCTGCTTTGAATTAAAATTTTACTATAATAGAATTATCATATACACTCGGTGAAGTAAAGCCGTTAAGACAATGGAGTGATATTCTCTATTCATTGTAGGAATTAATAACAATTATAACATCAATTAAGTAATGAATAGTAAAGGTATCTCTTAAAGCACATATGTGAAATTTTCAAATACAATTAATGAAGACTTCTTGTACTACTTGGGATTTATGAGTCGTAATAAAGAATTTTATTCTAATGATTAAATTTAAATTTCCACTTTTACTTTCTTTACTTTAATCGCTTTGAATATTAGATATATATATATAATAACTCCTATAAGTAATATATATATAAAGAGTAAGTATATATATATATATTAAACTAATATATATAATATAAGTATAATAATATATACTATTGATTAGAATAGATACCAATTTACACTACTCTTAAGAGTCAATGATTTTTATTAATATACAAACCATATTCTTCAAAAAGAAAGCGTAAAAGAGAGAATGATTTTTCTGGTGAATTAATATCAAACTTTAATTTGCCGTTATTGAACCATTACACAGCAAATTAACAAAATATATTAGGATTTGTAATGTATGCTCTTAGATCAATACGCATACAAATTTATGAGTGTAATGTGACTACATATAGTTTAAATTCTTTCAGAACTAAGAGTAAGAAATATTTTAGCAATTATTTAGTATTTTTTTTTGATCATACGTATTTATATACTATATATAAATATATATACTATATAATATTAAATTAGTATGCTTATATCGTTATATATATAGTAGTATACCTTATATATATTATATTTATGTATATAGTATATATTTTTTAGATATAATTATATATATATAGTATGTAAGTATTTTATACTATATATGAGTATGTAAGATCTATATTCAATACTATTATATATATATATATATATATTAAATAACATTATTACTATTATATTATAATATTAATTAGTATTATATATATATATTGATATATATATAACTATATATAAATATATATATATATAATATATATACGTAATATATATATAGCTATTATATATTATATAAGGTTAAAGTAAATATGTAATATATATATAAATCATATATATTTATACTATATATAAATTTATATAATTAAAAGTAGTGTTAATATATATTTATATTATATGGTAATATATTATAACTAATAAAAGTATAGTTATAATATATATTAGTATATAATAGTATATAATTATATATATAATAATAATAAGTAGTCATATATACTATATTAGTATACTCCTATTAAGTTATATATATTATATATATTATATATTTATATCTATATATATGCTATTTTATTACTCATATATATATTATTAATATAATATTATTAATATTATATATATATTAATTAATATATATTTATATTATTATTATTAATTATATATATATATAAGTTATATGTAATAGTATATATATAGTAGAATACTGCTCCATTTCTCTTCTATAACTCCCGCAATAGTGGTGATAGGTATTGATAGGCATTATGCGGCCATCTGCTAGGCCCCAGGTTCAATCCCAGCAGGCATGGTAATTCAAATGGTTATTTTTTTTCATTATTATATATCTATATATATAATAATAATTTAATATTTATTTATATATATATATTATATATTATATTACTAAGATTATATTTATATATAGATAGATAGATATTATATTATATTATAGTATATTATATATTATCTTATATTATATAATATTTATTTATATATATATATATATATTATATAGTATAGTATATATATATATTTTATAGGAAATTAATAATATTGCATAAGTGTTATATAATATATTGTATATATATTATATATATATATATTATAATATATATAATTTAAGGTGGGCTGAAATTTTCTCAATAACAAACAGTCAGTGTCCACGTCTTGGCTTTTGAATGGATAACAAGTGACAATTATATGGACAAAAAAAACAGAAACACTGTAGTCATTTATAGTCGTCCCAATTGACCTTATAGTTACAACAGGTTACAAACATTTTAGGTATTTATCGGATTTAATGGTACAAAAAATTCCATACCTTTTGATTTACTAATTCATGAATGGGGTCAAAAAGGACCATGATCAGATATCTGCTTGCAATTTAGAATTAAGTTTTAAACAGATGGTATATGAAATAACATAACAGCAGCAGGTAATAGTTTTCTTGTATTTCCGAAAATTATTTTTACTGAAAATTTAATAAAAAATTTTGTAATAATGTCAAAATGTGACAACTTTACAGATTATGATTTGAACTATTTTAGTAGCATTTTTATTATTTTATTTGAATTTTAATTATATAAATTTGTTACAGTAACAATTTTGTAAGTATTTTAATTGAATCAAATATTACAACTTGAAAGTTCGAAGAATTTTCACCAGAAAGGCCAACATTAAAGCAGGTATTGGAAAGTATGCTTTTTTAATTCAAAGGTATAGAACACAAATGCTCACGAGAGTTAGTGAAGAGCTTAATTAATTTATCGCGATAAAGATTTATCAGTGTTAGTAGCCCATAAATCTGCAAGGCTATTCAAATAGAGATTAAATAATCACTGGCTAACAAAAGTTTTTAAGACTTCTGAATTATTGCATACAGAAAAAAACAAGGTCTACTAATTAATGTGGAGCGCTTACACACGTATTAAATAGAAGATTCAAAAAATTTTTGAACATATTTAGAAGATCATAAGAATTCTGAGGTGCAAGAAAGAAAATAATTTGCTAAAGAATTGCAGAAGTGATCATAAGTATTTATGACGTGAGTAACTAGTTGTTAAATGGAATACTACCTATTTTATTTTTAAACTTATAGATCTTATTTGCTTAAATTCAATTTAAAGTATCAATAAATATAAAGTAATAAATATATTGTTAGTATAATTTTAAATAACATTTTGCATGTAATTTCTTATAAAATGAAATCTATCATAGTAGTCACATGTTATAAAATTATATGGGAGACTCTCGGGTAAATATTGCACAAGGCATTTTTAAAAATTATTAATAAGGAGAAGCAGAAACTGAATTTTAATGGACCATTTTGTTTCAGGACCAAGAACTCTGCTTACGACGGATTACTGTTTATCAACGCAGTCTTTAACAACTTCTGAAATGAAAACATGAGAAAAAGAAACATCAGAGAAAGTGAAAGTGCAAAAGGTCAACGGCATGATTACTTAGAGAAAACAAAGTTGTTCTCTCAATCTTTTCAGAAACTGAATCAAAGAACCCCGAATTATTCAGAATCAACATCTGAGGAATGAAGTGCGAGAGTCTAATGTTTTAAATGCGTTGCAATCTTGAACAAATTTCTGATACTGATTTATTTTTGTCAATGGTCTAAAGTTGATCAACAAACAGAACGAGGGACTTGAATTAGCCGAGCTGTGACGGTAATGCAAATTATGATATGAAAATAATATCTAATAAATTAACAAATGCCTAAACTATACAGTAACATTCAAAGTATTATAATCTATATAAATTTTTTTCAGGTATAAATAAGTAGATAAGGGCTGGTGAGCATGTATCATTCTGATATTCAGATAGAACTTTGGCTTAGATAACAAGAGAAATAAAAATGATAATGTTATTGATTAGTAAGTACTTAGAATTTATTGGAACTAACTAACATACTGATCAGGATACAATACAGGTTATACAGAATTTGATCTTGTCATACGCATATCATCTAATCTAATTCATCTTTCTCATCCATTATTTTTGTAACTAATAAGATTTATTCATACAAAAGTAAAACTTTTTCAAGAAAATTAAAGTGTAAGAGAAAGAAAATAAAATTAAGAGAAAGAAGGCAGAAAGACTAGAAAATGTTTCGATATACATAATGGCAATTGGTTTTCGATGGAAGAAGAGATGCAACCTCTTCAAATCTCTGAAGTGAATGGCAAATACTACAAGTCTACAATACTGGAAGACCTTTACGTTATCATGGTGAGCCAGATAAATGAAATTTAAATATTTAGTTGGTAGATACTCAAAATACTGGTAGGTAATTTTTTTAAATAGGGTTTCTGTGAAAATCATTACAACTTTGCAATCTATTTGTTAATAAACAAGTTATATACGAATATGTTTGCTAGAACGACTTCTACTCTTGACAAATCCTTTTTCAACCTGAGGGCGGAAAAGGGATTGATATCGCATTGAATTATAAGAGAGTTTCGTGAACGGCATTGCGAAAATAGATTATTCTGGTGGGCAGATTGACAATATGTTAATACTGGTCATCAGAAATGGTTCTAATAACGATATTTAGGATGTTCTTGGAAAACCATTACAACATGATATTTTTCTTCTGCATCTAAATGAGCTACCATTGAGACATGTTTTCATGAAAATGGATGGTACAACGAAAGGTCCCGGTAAGTTTGCAGGGTCACTAAACTAAACTAAATGGAATCGTGTCTGATGGGAAATGGTAAATAAAATTTAATATAAATGAGTTTGTGACTTTTATTTTCACTAGATGTGAAACTTTAGACAGTCTCTAAACTGACCAGTATGCATACCTAAGCAATTTGCTGGGAGCATAATACACGTGCTGATCTGGATGCGATTTGGATTGTTGAAGTGGGGCCCAATTAAATCATTTCGTTGGCTACATTGGGCTTGCAGAATTCCTGTTTATCATGCATCTTAGTGAACAGTCAGTAAGGACTGAAAATGAATTGAAGACTTTATATAACTGTTTGTTTTCCCAGTTGGTTCACATAGGTTTAATAAATCTTGACTGATTGGAGTAGAATTATTTCATTTGATTCAGAAGAGTCAATATAGTTGTTCCAGATAAAAATTAAGGAGATTTGCTACAAAATATTAACAAAATAGTTATGTTCGCCACATTGGTGAAAATATTTTAGGTGAGCAATGTTATGGGAATGAAGAAAGATGTTAGGGTAGAAGCTGTTAATAAATTGCTAATATTAAAGAGATACTAATGAAATGATTTACTTGTTGAAGTGATTTTGAAGGTGGGTGTGGGTTGAAGTGAAAGTGAAGAGAACTATGAAGAAGAGATGAGACTGAAATATCCTGCGGCATATAAATAAAGGTGTAGGTACATTTTTAAAGCAAAACAAATTTCTATGCAATTAGTTACCAAATGGACAAATTTCTCCAATGGGAAATCATTCCACCATTTTAAATGCATGTCAGAAGCAAGGAAATTCAAAAATTACTCACATTATAACCCTTTAAATTAAGCGATTGCCACAGTCAATGATAGAAGCTATAAAAATAATCCAGAGGTATTCTTTAGCATAATAATTGGTCATATTCGTAGGATGGATTCAATATAGAAACAATAATTTAGATGCCGAAATTGAGAAAACTTTTGTCTCAAAAAGTCATTTTTTAAATTCTAAGATTAAATAAATAAGTATATTTTATTATAATTTGGCATATTCTGTACTGAATATACTATATAAATACTTAATAATAGAGTGAATACAATATTATGATATTTATGAGTCCGCAAATAAATAGAAGAAATTTGGAAAAATTATTTTTGTATACAACTTTTAAACTATTACCTCAACAAATAACTATAGTAAATGTTTTTTAAAATTTAATTCTGATATTGGTACCTAACATCATGCATGTAGTTTTAATAGGCTAAATAGAGTTACAACATTTTTTGTATCATTAACCCTAAGAAAATTCAGGGATGTGTGCTGTAGACGTTTTTATGGAACTAAAGGTCAGTGGGACGACTATATAGGGGGTTGGCAGCTTGAATTTTCGATATGAAATTAATGTGTTTATTACATCAAAAGACAAGTAGTACGATGTTTTTTTTTTACTTATTTTGAAAATTTTTTGTTTTATTTTTAGCCTCTTTACCTATATATAATATATTACTATATGATTATTAATATATTATATACTAATATATAATATATTATATTATTTATATATTATATATATATATATATTAATCTTATATATTATTAATAAATATATATATATATATATAAATATATATATATATCTATATATCTATATGATATTATACTATATAATTATATATATAATATTATATTTTATATAATATACTTTATTATACTATATATTAATATTAATAGCTAATATATATATATATATATATATATATATATAATATAATCCGTATATACTCTATATATATAATATATATTATTATATTATAAATCATAATTATATAGTTATCTATATATATATATAGAGTTATAGCCTATAATAATATTATATAAGTAGCAAATAAGAAGGCTTCAGCAAGATCACATACAAACTACCTCTTATATCACTACTACTATATATATTATCATAACTATACTATATAGACATGAGTATATCATATACTACTAGTATGTTAATATATACATATATAGTAATATAATTATCTATTGAAAGATAAAATAATTTATTGTCGAATTATATATTATTTCGGTTATATATAATTTATACATTTTATATTAATATATTATTTTATATCATATTTTTATTATTATTATATAGGTATATATATATATTAAAATATACTAATCACCTATATAATATATACTTTGCATTCATAGATTATATATAAGTATTACTATATACTAATTAGATTTGTTATGTATATAATATATAAAAATCTTAGTCTTAATGAATACACTTATAAAATGAGACAGTATTTCTACTGTTTTATATATTATTAATACATATATATTATATATATATATATATATATTATTCCTATATATTCATTTATGTCTTTTCGCATTTTCATTTAGATTATACTTCGAGTGACTATATTTATAATTATTATTTATTAATCTAATTACTTTTGTTCTCCATACCTCAATATATATATATATATATACTATTATATATAATAATAATATAAATTTTATTAACTTAGTATATATATAATATATATATTATGATAATTAAAATAGAAACTTAAACATTAACCTGATATAAAAATTGATATTGATATAAATTATGTCAATTAATATATTTTGTGAATAGTATGCTAAATTTATCCTATATATATATATAATATTATTTATAATTAGTATATTATAAGTAATATATAAATATATAAATTTTTTTTCATATACTTATTTTAAGTATATATATTATATTAAATATATAATTATTATATATTATATATATTATTTTATTATTATTATATTATATTATATTTACTATATAACTATATAGAATATATATATAATACTCATTTATTTATTATTAATTAATTATATTTATTTATTATTATTATATTTTATAATTATATATGTATATATATATAATTATAACCATATGAATTTATATTATATTATATACTCATTAGTGTATTTCTATATTACTACTATTATTTATATATATATTTAATAATTATATATAATATAATTAAATTAGATATAATATAATAATATAACTCAAAGAATAATTTTATAATTATATATATAATATTTATATATATATATATATAATGATATTATATATTATATAGTAGTTATATTATATTTATATCTAACTATTTAATAATAATAAGTGATTAAAGTCATTTAATATAATACAAACATCTTCAATATATATTATATATATAATAGCATATATAACATATATATATATAAATATATATATATATTACTATATATATATATATATATTTATATAGTATTATATATATGATTAATACGAAAGATCAAAACTGGATGAATTTTGAAAAAAATGTTGGAGAAATAACAAATATTTTGGGTTTATTACACATTTTTGATAAAGATTTTATTCAGTAAATGATTGCAAATTTAAAAGAAGAATATAAAATATATCGTAATGGTATTTTAATTTTATTTTTCACTCTAGTTTTTTAATTTAATTAGTTATTTGTTTCTTATGACATTACTGCCTGAAAATGTAATGTGCACACATAATTTTTTTTGGATAGATTTGAATAATTTTGCAATACCCAGTGTTCTCTTATTATACTTCTGAAAATTTTTACGTAATTGATTAAACATATTTATTGCGTCATCGAAATCCTTTTCAGATTATTCTTTCTATGCTAATTAAATTGAATATATAAATTTTTATATTACATAAGTATCGATATTTTATAATTGTATAAATAATTATTACTTTAGCTTAAATAACATTTAAAGATTCTTATAAAACTAATACAATATGCTTAATACTGTGTTTTCAACTTTGTCATTAATTTCATAATATGACATGGATATTTATTCACTCCTTAATTAGGAATTCCCTGCTTTCTTGTTCCTTTCTGTTACTTTGATAGAACAATGGTTGAAATAATGAACGATATTATTTCTATCAAACATTAACTTCAACTAAATGGAAAAAGCGATTTTATTTCTACACCTCATCAATCTAGTTTTATTAGAAATTGTAAATATTTTAAAACTATAATATTCGATAAGTTGTTTGGAAATATGATATGTCTTATTGTATAAATACCAACTGGTTTTTCTTGCTAAGGATAAGTCTTTTTTTAAGAGTTATATAACATACAGTATAAATGTTTCATCTTAAATAATCATGTTAAAAATATTGTTGCACATCCCTTGTTTAGCCAACGAACTTAATAATAAAATTGAAAATTGTGAACTGACAAAGAAATATTGATATCTCTTCTCCTTCGGTTTTTATAAGGGAATGACAATGATTTAGGATAAAATTAGGGAAATCACTATAAAAAGGCTTTGCAGACTCTTATCACATTGCAATTTTTTTTTAATGACAGAGTAAAATGACATTATAAAGAAGTAAATGAAAATAAAGTAATAAAATTTAGTGTTACATTAGTATTTAATAATCTGAGTAATATTAACAGTAATCATAATTTTTCTTTTTATCATTTTTGAGGAGGCAAAATAATATATTATATTCGAAGATAATTCAGTTTAATTCTAAGCATTATTTAGCAGAAAGATATTGAACATATAAATAACATGATTAGCTGCCATTTTTTTCTTTCATAACTAAGTGCTCATTACTATTTTCTCAATTTTGAAATATTTATTTCAAATAAAAGGACAAATGATATCATCTAGTTTTAATAATAATATATATATAATCATTTTATATACTTATTATATATATATATTCTTATTATATATTGATGTATATATATCATATATATATATATAGTATTATATAATTTAGTAGATAATATATCATAAAGAGGGTATTATATTACCACAAAAATTTAATCCTTAGCTTTACATACTAACAATAAAAAATCGCATAAAGGTCTAGAAGTATTAGGAGTATTTAGAATATGAAAGTACGCTATATATAAATTTAAAAAATTAATTTGAATTTGAAAAATGTAAACAATTAAAAAGATTAAAATATAAACTGTACGCTATTCCCTCAAAAGGTAGTAAAAGAGACAATATATTTTTATGAAAGCGAATACATCCCCAAGCTCTAAGTAGAGATTGTGCTCATTATGTTATGCCACAAATATCATATTACTATAATACTACTACTATAGATAATAAATAATAATATAACGTATAACAATTATAATTATAATAATATATATTATATATATATAATTCTATATATTATTATATATATATAATTATATATTATTTATAAATATACATAAATATTTATATACGTAGAGATAACATATGAAGCGAAATGCTGGCGCGAGCAAATGAGAAATACAACATAAGATTTCTTCTTTCAGTAATGATGTTACTGCATTTTAAATAATTCTTTTTGAATAATGATATGCTAGTCTAAACACACTGTCTATGCTATTAGTTCAAAAGAGCTTTCTTGCCATGAATAATCTTTTATACTACTCTACTTAACTCAAGTCCGTCAGTCTTTCTAATAAAATAACTCATCGCAATATATATATAATATTTATATTCTATAATATATATATAATATAATAATATATATGAATAATAGTGTAATATATAACATTCATATTAAATATTATTATAATACGTAATATATATAGGTAATAGTGAGTGATATATATATATATTATATTTTATCACGCAATCATCTTTGATTCCAGATTGAGGGTGAGGTGCGAAGGCCTACAATCCAGGACACAGAAAATAGTAACATGACGTAATGACGAACAGAATAGCCCCTCCTACGGTCCCATCATGCTCTTCATGAGACTGGGAGCATAATAAAAATTAACCAATAAGGGTTTTGCTCAAGAAACTGCGCGAACTCTCACTGTGGTATTCTCTTAATGTAGGTTTCATTTCCTCGACAGGGGCTACAACATCTGGCCACTTCTCAATAAAATTCGCCATTTCACTACTATTATCCTTTCTTATCTGCTCTGCCAATCTTATATTTCTTATTCCTCTAAGAATCCTATATTATTGCTTAGAGATTCTCATTTTACCTTCCTCCCAGCCCTGTCGATTACACACACTACTACTCTTCATCAGCTTAAACAACCGACAAACATTCATCCTTTCCACATGTGATTTTTAACAATCTACGAACTCTTTTTTTTTTGTTTATTCTCTCATTTATCACGCTTTCTTACACATAAGTTCTTAATGCTTTTTCATTCCTCTTTTATCCATTCTTTCTCACACCTAGCTACAACAATAAGTGAAAAAACCCTGGGCCCCTTTTAAGATAGACAAATTTTAGGGTTAAACGGTGTCAAAATTGGAAGGTCATGCAAAGTAGTCAACATGACAAGTTTTTCATGTCAAAAGAGAAAAAATAATTCTCATTTGAGTATTTTTTCTGTGAGTAGTTAAGATCTCAACTTCTGATGAAAATATTACTCTACTCTGAATAGTTTTGTATGCTAATTTTGAAACTTTCTGGTCATTCTTTGTTTGCACATTTATATATATATTTAACATCTCTAATGACAGTAAAATTAAATATATTATAATAACGTAAAATATAGTCTATATAATTATAATGTATAATATTTGATATATAATATATATATATATATAAGTTTACTGATATATATATATAATATATATTATATATACCTAGTATATCTATTATTATATAATATATATACATATATTATATATATAATATATATACTATATATTCGTTAAATTTTACTTTCATTAAAATTAATATTATATTATTAATATAATAAAAAAATTATTTAATAAATAATAACAATAAATATAGATTTTTTATAAAATTAAACCAACATATATAATATATATAAGTCTTATATAATATATATTATTAATTTATATGATAATATATATATATATATAATATATTATAATATATATATATAATATAAAAGGTTATATATAATACTATTATATAATATTCATATATTATAATATTATATATTATACTTATTTATTATAATATTATCTAGGTTATATATATATATTATTATTATATCTATATATATATTTATATATATACTATATATTATGATATATATATTATTATTTATATATATATATATATATATATATATTTATATATATATACTATGGTACAGATATATATATTATATGTATTTAAACTTTTCTCTGGGAAAGTGGAAGGTTACATGTCTGTCCTCTTTACTAATAACGTATGATAATACCTTTAAACATGCTTATATTATTATATATATATCATATCTATATATATATATATAATTATATATATATATATATATATATTATATAATATATATTATATATATTTATACGGTATATATATATATATATATATATATAATATTATTATAATAGTAATATTATATATTATGATATTATATATTCTATATATAATGAATATATCATATATTCTATATATTTACTTCTACTATATATATATATTAGTAGGTACTATATTATTATATATATATTATATCTAGTATAATATTATATATATATATATTTAACTAATATATATATATAATATGTTTAAGTATAATTATATATTATTTATAATATAGGTTATATAATATATAAGATATAATAATCATATTAAAATTAAGACGGCATTAATATTATCATAAATTATATATATATTTATCTCTATATATATTATATATAAATATAATTATATATATATTATACTTATATTTTAAATGATTATATATTTAATAGTTATATAATTATATTTATATTATAATATTATAATATAAGTATTATACTAAATTATTTGTAAAGTTTTTAGTCAGCACTAGCTATAATGTATTTTACAACCTTCAATGATACAGAGAGTAGAAGGTGCTGTGATAATTAGGAGAGCAATGAATAATAGATATTTTAATACAAGATGGTAGCAGTGATAAATTTCGAGTATAGGTCTCATAGGTTTACATTTTCATAAATGGGGATAAAAAGAAGCTATAATACAAAAGGGCGTAGAAGTTGACTACAACTTGGGGCAGTACTAATACCGGGGATAAAGGGAGCAGTCACCAGGTCCACCAGTAATACTATCCTCTGTCTGGTACCCAAGCGCGGAGCAGGTGAGGAGTAGTCTTTAGACTAAGCGACGGTACCTAACCGTCTCAAAGTCAATACTTCGTACCTTACTCAAAGAATTGAGTTAGTCAACTCGGTACCGTCAAGCAGTTGACCGGGGAATAAGATATATCTAGCATAAGGCGACCGTCAACCGTTCAGAGGGAAGCCATACCTTCGCAGTGGAAACGACCAAGATATGTGGTTGTCAACTCGGTACTAACAAAGTTTGACGGGGAGGGATATAGCATTACAAGTAGGCGACGTCTAACCGTCTCAGAGGAACCAACTTGGTACAACCTACAGACTCTCGCGGAGTATATATCAAGCGTCGGTACGCATAACAAGTACTGACGGGAAAATAGTAATATACAGAGCTAGCAGAAGACGGTACAACCGTTGAAAGGGAACAACCTTCGGTACCAGCCAACAGGTGGGTTGGTCAAGAGCGGTATATAACAAGTTGACGCGGAGGGAAATAGCTAATTAAGCTAAGCGACGGTATCCAACGCTCTCAGAGGGAACCAAACTTTGGTACCAACCAAAGATTGGGTTGTAATACGGTTAAAACCGTTTGAACGCAGCTTGAAAGTTGACTTTTTTAAAGTAGTCAGCTACAGTTGCGCAGCAGAGGCGGCAGAGTACAAGGAGATCAACTTTGTTCTTTCTCTGATTGATGCTAGATTTTTCGGTGCTAAGTTCTTTCGAAGATGAAGTTTCAACGCTCAAGTCTTAAATAATATACTACAACTTAACTAAGTTTATACAATATAATAATTATTGACAACTAGATTACAATCAAATTAACTGGTAGCTATGACATCAAAATAGGTACCTAATATTCTTTAAACTTCTCACATAATATAAATAGAATAGGATAATAATAACAAAAATTTTGATGTTAACCTTAATATAAATATATATACGGAATTACTATTAGCAAGAATATTTTTCAAAATAAAATTAATAAAATAAATAAATACATCAAATTTATTTCAAATTTAGATGGAAATCTTGTGGCTTAGTTTTTTATTAATAAATTAATGCATTCGTAAAAGATATTTTATTTATCCTTAACAGAAATAAAAACGATCGGTACATCATGTCATAGAAAATGCCAACACGGAGAATAATAACCATAATAAGAATTTAAGTTATTTATGGAAGAAACTTTATATAGGCCCGTAAATTATTATTTATAACATATTTACTATAATAAATTATTTGGATAAAAATGGTAATATAAAAAGTTAATTATTAACTACTCATTAAAATTATCGGAGTACTCAACTTAGAATGGATAGGCTTTGGTAACAACTTCTAATAGTGTGTATTCAAACTATATCAGTGATAGGAGCTAATAAAGTTAAAATACAACATCAAAACGTTATAATATTTTAGGACAGTATAAAATTCATAATTCTAATAGTTTTTAATAGTATTAAGAAAATGATTTATTGTTTTAATAAATTATCCCTAATATGTATATAACTCTATTCAAGTGATAAAACTTTCATGATTTAAAGTCCACAATTCCGACTTCATCATTCAGAAAATCGTAATATAAAGATAGTAGATAATTTTATTTAGAATGAATATGCGCTACTCTTTTAAAGTATTCAAAGCAATCACAACTTATTGTTTTACGACGATCTTATGCAAAGTAAATATTCTACAAAAATAGAGACATAACTACATAATATAAATAATGTTCTCCTGAAAATATATATGACCTATAAGTAATTTTCCAAAATACATTTGACTGGTAATGATCTTTTAAATATAGCACGTGAGCAGATTCCAATCTATATCTTCTGTAA
>JABUQX010110035.1:17500-22809 GCA_015478945.1 Trachelipus rathkii | reverse complement strand
CTAATATTATATAGATCACTGATATATAATCAATGATGTAATATATGGGGGTCATCGGTTTAATTTTTTCTTACGTTCTTGGATGACAGTTATTGTTGAAGAAGTTGAAAAAGTAAAATTCCCTATGAAAGAGAAGATGAAGGTTATTCAAAACTTTACAGTATTGGGTGAAGCTCGATCAAATTTTTGAATTCCTTTCTTTTAATTTTTCAATTTATTATTTTAATTTTTTGTGTTTAAACAATCTTTATTAACTATTACGTATTAAGGTGCCTAAAAAAAATTTTCAAGACTTGTATCTTCAGATATTTTTAATAAAATGTCTCATTTTATGTCTTCTATGTATTTTAATTACAACATTACTAAAACAAAGAGGAATTTTAAAATTTACTGTCAAACCAGTGTGGTGTTAAATCTCAATACTACTTGCGGGAAGCGGGGGACATAAATCATATTTCTTAATTTGAAAGTATTGGATTACCTTAGGTTACGTATTACGTTATGTAACGTTATGATTAAGTCAGTTAGGTTTGGTGCTAGGTTGGTAGGCTTACGGTTAAGCGCTTAGGTTAGGCTTAGTTAGGTTTAAGGTTAGGTTAGGTTAGGTTAGAATTAGGTTAGAGTAGGATAGGTACTAGGTTAGGTTGGGCTGTTAGGTTAGGTTAGGTTAGGTGAAATTAGTAGGCTAGGTTAGGTTGTTAGGTTAGGTTCAGCGTTAGGGTTAGGTATAGGTAGGATAGGTTAAGTTAAATTAGGTCAGGTAAGGTTACATAGGTTAGATTTTGGGGTAGATTAGGTTATATTGCATAGATTTAAGAAAGTCACATTGTTATTAAAAAGTAAAAAATTTAATTTATTTCCACAGGTTTTGTGCTTAATTAATCTAAATATGCATTGGTGCAACAAAAACATGAACGGTGGAAAGTACGTTTGATGGTTTTTTAAATATATAACTAAAAAGCAAAAGGAATGACCTACATTACAAGATGCATGATTTTCATTATATTTCGCGGGCATGGCAAGGCGGCGACGCGGAGTGGAACAAAAGATATGCGTGGAAGTATAAAGAAAGGAATGAAACAAATCATTTAAATTAATATTTAAAGGATATTATGCAGAGTTCAAAACATACATACATACATACGTTTTTTTATATACTTATATATATATATATATATATATATTATATATACATATATATATATATAGTATATATAATATATATATATACTATATATATATATATATATATATTATATATAATATATATATATATAATATATATATTATATATATTATAAAAAGGGCAATTTAATGTTGACAATATAAAACTTCAACTTCCATTAAAGAATATATTACCATTAATGTAAGTAATTTTTTTTGGACCAAACATTTTAGACAAATTAAACAAGTATAGATAACAAATTTAACCTAAAATTGTTATGAGTTAGAGAAAACGTAAGGATTTATTAACATGTATATATATATATGTATTATAAATATATATTAATATATATATATATATATATATATATACATATATCATATATATATATATATATATATATAATAATATATATAAAATATATATAATATATATATATATATATATATAATGTATGTTATATATATATATATATATATATATATATATACTATTATAGTATATCTATATATATACTATATATATATATATATAAGTATATATATATATTATAATAATAGACTATATATACTAATAACTATATTATATATCTATAAAAAAACTACTATTATTTATCTATATGTTAATACACAATTACTAATATATATATATATAACTATATACATATATATACATTATATATATTTATATATACTCATATATATAATATATATAATACTATATATATATTATCTACGAAATTTTTATATACTATCATCAGATGTATATATATATATATACATAGACACATATTTAATATCATATATATAATCATATACTATATATATATATATACTTCATATATATATATATATATAAGTATAATATATATATATGTTTATATATATTATATATATTATAGTATAGTTTATTCAAATACTATATATATAACTAATATCATATATATATATATATATATATATATATATATTTAGTATCTACATAGTATATATAATAATTGATATCATGTTCTCCTAGACAAAACTGTAAATATCATAAACTCTTTGTACTATCTATTTAATCAAATACTAACTATATATCTATAATATAGTCATATAATAATAATATAACGCATTACCTACATACTATCATACTTAATACTATGATATATATCAGTATAATATATATATAATATATATATATATTACTATACTACTATATATATATATTATATATATATAATAGAATATTATTAAGATATATATATATATATAATTAAGGTACTATATATACTATATATATATAGATATACCGATATATATATATATTATACTATATATATATATATATCTATAATATATATTATATTAAGTATATATAATATATAATATATATATATAGTAATATATATATATTTATATAATATCTATATACTATATGACAGTTATAAGGTTGCCTTTCTAACACTACAGGGACAACGAGCAATAATTGCATATAATATAATATATACTATAATATAATATATAATCAGCTACATTATATATTATATAATAATATATATATACTACTATATATATATAATACTATCATTGTATATATATATTAATACATACTAAGAATATATTAATATTATATATGTATAAGGTATGTTTCTACCACTGCAGACGGTCAAACGATACAATAATGCACTTAACGTATATAATAATATATATACTATATATGATACTACATATATATATTTATATATATATATATATATTATATTATATAGTATATCATTATATTATATATCATATATATAATATATATATTATCTTAATAATATATACTATATATGTATACTAATATTAATCATAATATGATATACTGTACTACATTAATATATCTAATTTATATAATTAATATGTATATATATAACTATATAATAATATATACTCTTTTATAATACTAGTATATATACATAGTATTTAAGGTTTCTTCTTGTACCAACTGACAGAAGGACAACGATCAACTAATTGCCATATATACTATTATATAATATAAATATATACGTATTATAATATATAATATATATATATTCATGATATAATATTAATATATTATATATATATATATATATACTAATATTAATATATATATATATATATATATATATATATATTATATATATATAAATATATTATAAACTAACAGCAGACGAGGTGGGGCACGAGTCCAGTTACTCACGCTACTCACCTAGTTACTAATACGGAACTAGTTTTTGTGCAGTAACGCAAGAGGACAGGTACAGTAAAGCAGCCAGAGAGTAACATCGGGGCTCGGTTACTTTTTCTTTCATGTAACAGACTCCGAAATAATATTAAAAACAGTTCCGTATTTTTTCCCGTTACTTTTTCAGATTCCGATTACATTTGTGTCGACTTTTCTTGAATGCTGAGATAAAGAAAAACCATTGGGGCCTACCCGATCAAGCTAAAAAATAATCCTTTTAATATATATTTATATAGTATATATACTATAATATTATATATATATAGTATCATATATACTATATAAATATATATATATACTCATATATATATATATTATATATATATTATTAATATATATCGACTATATATTATGATAGATAAAGGAAAAAGGGGGACTTGCTTCGCAGAGAATACAGGCATAGGGCATGGTGCTTTCGAACCTCGCCATTGAGGATGAATGAGACAGATGTGAGGCTGGGAACACTTCTAAAAATCTGCATCGAACATGGCCAGTAATGAAGACAGGTGATAGTGGAATGTGTGTGTGAGGTTTTGATGTTCAAAGGAATAGGTACTTTTTTAGGCTGCCCAACGTGCGTCGATTTGCCAGTAAGAGGAGGTAATGCTGTAGACGAGAAAGTGAAGAATGGTACACATTGCCTGCAGGTATTCGATGAAATCATATCGGTGAACAAATCATGCATCGAGCAAAGACCACGCGAGGCGAGATTTGGTGAGCTGATCTAGGATTGGGAAGTTGTCGTACCACAAACATGTTTCATGGAGAGTCCATTAGTTATCGAGGGCAATGATGAGGAGTAACCCCACGTTTAACAGATAAGTACCCTTATATACAGAGTGGGAGCCATAAATGAGACCGATGCCGATTAAGGAAAACTCGTAGGAATTATAGGGAAATTAGTTTTTAAGTGGTAGGTATTGGAAGAGTATCTATACTTATATTTTATGGTCGAAAGAATGTTCGTCGCAGCTAGATCTGCAAGGAGCCTAGATTGTGAAGAACAAGGGTGAGCTCTTCAGAGAAAGTGGGCTAAGGCCAAGGGAGGTCAGATGAGTGGATCACAATCTTTACATTGAAAAAAAAATGATTGAGAAAATGACAATAAGGAAGAATTAAATTGTATTTAGGTTTTTTATTTATTTGCAACAGGCGTATGAAAATGATTAATACGAGAAAAGCTCTATGACAGGTGTTATTGATATATCGGTGTAGGTGGTAAGCATCTGAATGGAATCAAAAAGTATATATGACGATAAAAGTCGTGTGCTGTAGAATATATGGAGTTGAAAGTGACATGTCTAATATATATGCGGAGCTGAGGCGGGATGGCTATGTTCTTCTTGGTTATTCTACATTTGTATAGGAGGGATTACTGAAAGAATTAGAGGTGACAGATGGCAGTGGGATGGTGTTAGAATCAGGCTTGTGTGGAGTCGGTTCAAAATTTTCCAACTCCGACTCCGGACTCCAACCCTCTCGAAATTACGACCCGACTCCGACTCTACCCACTCTCTTTCGAAGAATTATCGACTCCGCCGACTCCGCGACTCCGACTCCAACTCCGACTCCACAATCTCGGGTTAGAATGATGAAGTATGAAAGAGAGTGGAGGATGTCCCTCACATTATTGCAGGATGATTGGTTTTGCTGATGGTGAATTTCTGACCAGAGTTTGGAGAGGGATGGTAGAGAGATTTGCATGGGGTGTCAAAAGCACGATGTTGAAAGGCTGAACGCGTAGAATAAGAGTAAAGGTATATAGTTGTAAGTGAGGAAGTCCTCAGCGGCCCACGGAAACAAGGTGTGAAGTTATGTTAGATGGTGAGCAGCTGAAACAAGTGTCTGGCGTTTAAATATTTAGGATATATGTTGGATGAAAAGGGAAACGGAT
>JABUQX010110035.1:10000-15000 GCA_015478945.1 Trachelipus rathkii | reverse complement strand
ATAAATATATATATATAATATATTTATATATATATATATATATATAGTATATATATATATATTATATATATAATATATATATATATATATATATATATATATATATCAGTATATTATATTATATATACATGGGCGTCGCCAGCTTCCAGGCTAGGGGGGGCAGCTTAAAAAAATTTTACAGAGCAATTAATATATATAATATATTATACTGATATATACTATATTATATTATATATATATATAGATATAATATAATTATATATATATATATATAATATTAATATATATATAATATATATATCATATATATATTATTATATATATATATATATATATATATATAATAATTATACTATATTAAAGAAAGAAGACATAAAACTAGAAACATTTGTATGGATAAATTTAAATGATTATATTTAAAAAAAAATTATTTTATTAAACAATAGAATATCAAATACAAAATGCAATGATGGAAAAATTCACAATATATAGCAGTTGCAAAATGGATGTGTATTTGAGAAGTAATTTCCTTTGTTCAACTCGAATTGTCAGCTACCTTGTTTGAATAATCAATCAACATAATTGTCAAAAACAACATTGTTCTGTGTACACTCATCATAGCCCAGTCGTTTAACCTGTTCGGTCTTCCATAGTACTTCGCAGTCAAGTCTTGATCCTTCGCAGAGTCCGAAAGAGTGTTCTACTGTACTGGTGGTGCATAGCTGGGCGAGTAGTATCATCAAGTCAAAGCCTTTTTCATCGACGGAAAGAAAGGTTCAGTCTCTTTTAAGATTTGGAGAGACCACAAGATCTTTTAGTTCCTTCACAACTCAGTTTCTTGTCCTTCAAATTTTGTACCAAAGTTTCTAGCTCTTCTTCTATGGCTTCTAAGTGGTAAAAACTATAAAAGTGAAGCAGCTTTTCCTTTAATCATCGATGTTATGAGTAGCATGAGGAAAGGGTGAAGATATGTCAATGCATAAGCATGTAAAAACACATTCTCTGCATTCAAATCACAAGCAGGGCATCTATTCATATTCACCTCTTACAGTCCCACAGATATCACACAGAGCATACGTACTTTAAAATTATTATTAGCTTTCTACCTGTACTATATTTTACCAACTACAGTTTAAATATCACTAAAGCTTAAAAAATAAACTACTCTCTTTAAAATAGGTTAAAATTTAAACAAATTTATTTAGCTTTGGCCTAGGCCAGGGAATATATAAAAGTTATAAGGTAAGCTTAACTGTAGTCTGTGACTGGAAAAACTAATTAATTTAAATTATCACTGAATTAAAGTAACAATTAATAAAAACACGTATTTAAATACAGAAAGTCTATTTAAGATCAAAATAAACCCAGACACAGAAAACAGTAAAACTCTTAACCTATGTTAGCTAGGGGTAGGCTATCAAAATTTAATATCACAAAATTAAATATAAACAATGTTAATGACTGTAGTTATATACACAGCAGTAGTGTAATTAGAAACACAACAC
This sequence comes from Trachelipus rathkii, assembly GCA_015478945.1. Classification (NCBI taxonomy): domain Eukaryota; kingdom Metazoa; phylum Arthropoda; class Malacostraca; order Isopoda; family Trachelipodidae; genus Trachelipus; species Trachelipus rathkii. The sequence goes on along the minus strand of JABUQX010110035.1, from coordinate 13,495 downwards.
TAATTGTTTACTAAATTCATTTTCAAATACACAAATTATATTAATAAAAAATTGAGAGCAAAAATTAACCACCAACCTCGAACCACGACAGCATATACACTACTATATTGATATATATATATATATATATAATATATATATATATATATATATATATATATTATTAGATATAATATATAATATAAATAATATAATATATAATATATATATAATAATATATATATTAATACTATATTATATATATATATATATAATTTTAATTATTTTGAATATTTCCCTAAACGAGGAAGAACCAAGTAGGGAAGAAATGATATTCGGCCGGATACCGGATAGTCAAAAACTGGCGGATAGGCCGATACAGGATAGTTGCCGGATATCCGGCCCATCCCTAATATGAAACATAAGTAATTTAAAAAACAAACAAAAAAAAACCCAAAATTTTGGCCTTTGGTCTTTTTTTTTTAAAAAATGAACGTTTTTTTTTTTAATCCCAACCCTACTGCAAAGGTAGGTTTTAAAATAAAAAGGATTAATATGACAGTCTAAATAAATGAAGGGACATTCTAGGAGCAACTCTTTCAGGAAACACTAAAAACTACAGGATATAATTCCAGTAGCGTCGGCGGGGTGACCGGGCCTGCCTCTTTAGGAGGGGTGATTCGGTCCGCTTTAAATAAAATAAAAAATATATATTAAAAGAAAAACATTTTTTTTTTTTGCTCATTTAATAGCCACGCAGTAGTACTACAAGTTTTATTTAGATCATCTTTAAATCTAGAAAGTTTTTTTATATTTTAAAAAATGTTAAAATTAGGGTAACAAAAATACCCATCAATGTGAGGAATTTTCACTTTGAAAAAATGTGAGTTTTTAACTTTGTTAATAAATGAAAAATTGTGATGGGTTTTAATTATCTTTTTTCAGTGTATACGACTTGAGTATTGTTAGCTTAAACGGCCGCAAAGTAAAAGTTTGTTGATCCCAAAGCAGTATTAGTGGCAAATCACGGGGGCCCTAACTTGGTCCGATTCACCCTGTCGTAAAAATTGATGATGGGGTGAAGCGGACCACCATTTGTTTTTCGTATTTTACGTATTATTATTGACATTTTTATTATGTATAATTAATTTAAACATAATAAAAAGTTACTTAAATAAGTGAAATTAAAATAAAAAATGAAAATTTAATTAAAAAATAAAACGAAATTCATAAGTGTTTAAAAGTTTTGAGCGGAGAGGGGTGAATCGGACACCTTATTTTTATTCTTATTTTATTTAAGCATTATTGACCATTTTTATTTACTTATACGAAATTTTAATATGATAAAATAATTATTATATTAAGTAAAAATTAAAAATATAAAATGGAATTTATTACGTAAAAGAGGAATTTAAACAGATTGTCCGATTCACCCCTCCACGGTCAGGCTGAAGGAGCTTTATTAAACTTCAATAAAACTTTTATTATTAGAATTACATTTATTTATTTTTTTGTGTGCACTTATTACCTACTATATGGCCTTGAATTTCAGAAGAAAAAAATTTCCAAAAAAGGCATTAGGAAAGCTTGGGAGACGAGTTTAACGCTAAAGCTGGTTCCAAGCGTTCACCCGCCACGCTAATTACTGGATGGTTGCAGGGGTTTCATTGAGGTTATAAACTTGTTCGTAGCAAGCTGTGGTATTTCCAAGATCTTTCACTCACTCAGATTGGAAGCTCTAATCACTACGACACTGTGACCTTCCTGAATTATATGTTACCCTCCAAGGCATTGCGTTTATAGTGGCCCCTCTCCCTATCTCAGTCTATTATCTTCATTGATTTTAGTGGCTGCCCTCATATTGCTAACCCAGGCTTCTCACAAATACAGGAGAATTCAATTAAATATTCATTAATACATTAGAAGCTTGTCTCGAGTCAGGGTTTGGCAGTACATTTTCCACTGGCGTCCCCTTCCCACATTGGCTATCAGTGGTAATTACTGCAGGCGAGGAACTTCAGCTTTCAAGTTAGCTTCACCTGGCAATATATTCCCTTAGGAGTTGGGGGAATGGTATTCTACATTTGAAAGAAGGTTGAATGTTTAGTTTGGAGTGAGAAGGCTCAATACTTTCCTCCGCACTCATCCTCTAGGATAATATTACAGGGAAGATGTACAGTTTTCCCTCTTCTGTGATCATTGTTCGGAGATGAAATAACGAGACTGCAAATTGGGCATATAGGCCTATATAGGTCTCAGTGGGCACCTCTTTCATTTGGGTCTTTCCAACACACTCCTCTGTCCATCCTGCAGTGGTGAAACCTAGTGTGTTGAGCACTATCTCTTTCAATGTGGTCATTATTTACTGGCCAGGGAGGAACTTCAGCTTTCTCTGTGAGGGTTGGGGGTTCCTTCTTTGACCCTTCTGGTTCTGCTGAGGAAGGTTAGCGTGCCTCCATTTCAATTTACGGTCCATCTAGCACTATTAAGATTTCTCAAATGCGCTGGTCAATTGTATAGGCTATGATCAATGACAGCAGATATTTGAGTGGTAGTTATGGATCAAAAGGGTGTCTAGTGGGGTCATTGTCATAGTTATCTAGACTCTAGAGGATGGTGTAATACAAGCAAAAGAGTGTGGTTATGGTAGCTATATAGCTTCAGCTCCTTATGAAATGCCATAGGAACCCATGAAGTATTTCTAAATGTCCTTCCCCGTATTCTTTACCTGAATGAGGAGGCCTTGTGTTAAGGGATATTGGATAGTCTCTGTACAACCCTTACTTCAGCCGAGTAATCAATCGAGTTAAATAGATAAAGGAAGTGTGTTTTATACTATACCAGTGGAGTACATATAAGATTGAGCATAGCAGTTAAGTCTGTGGTCAGAGGAGTTGGACAGAGAAAGGATAAGACTATGTAGAAAGCATATCGCATGAACCTTTCACAATGGAATGAGTACGGTATGCAGTTGAAGAATTCAGAAGAGCAGTGTCCATTGTAATAGTGATAGAATAAAGAGTAACAATAGTTTGACAAGTAGAAGGAGACTGAGAGAGTTTGTGAAAGCAAGGGAGTTAATAAGATGAAAAACCCTAGACTCCACCTTTTCAAGAAGAGCTCCGTGGGTGGAACCACCCCAGATGCGTGATACATACTTCATAAAGAGGAAGAAGCTGGGGATGTGTGAAGAAATTTTGAAGGCATCTCAGAACACCCAACCTCTTAGAAGCTTGTTTAGAAAGAGATGTAAAGTGATCCTTCCAATTAATGTCACAAGAAAAAGAAACACCAAATATATTAAGGAGAAATGAAGGTTTGAGTTTGCGTTTTGATAAAAGGTATTAAGACATTAAGACATTAAGAGTATAGAGACAGTAAGAAGCCACATGGGCCTATCGAGACTGTCCCAGTCAACCCACTAACCAAACATGCTCATGCAAATCCACAAAAGCACCCTAGGGCTTGTCAAATTGTTGTAACTACCAAATCCACCCAATTTGGCTTAGTCAAAAT